>RJWK010007988.1:27036-48704 GCA_004363435.1 Platanista minor
AGGGCAGGGAGGAGGCCAGGAGGGGAGGAGGCCAGGACAGGGAGGCCAGGAGGGGAGGCCAGGATGGGGAGAAGGCCAGGACAGGGAGGCCAGGAGGCCAGAGTAGCCCACGCCAGCCCCGGTCTCTGAAGATGGGGACCAGCTGGCTCAGGAGGCTGCGAGGCTGCAGGAGGGGACCCATCAGTCAGCCAGGTGGCCCTGCCTGCCCCCTCTCTGTCCCACCCACCCTGGGCTCAGGTGCCCTAAGCTAAAGCCCAGATGCATTCACCCCCCATCCCCCGAACTGGGGGTCCACTTGGAGGAAATGTCTGCTTGAGACCCCACACTTCATCTCCAGCCACCACTGTGCTCCCCTGCCCGGCCCCTCCCCAGGCCATGCAGGGCATGCAGGGCATGGGCCTGCAGATCCACGGGGCTCAGGGTGCCTGCAGGCCCTGCCCCCATCTCCAACACACGCTCCAGGAGATGCAGCAGCCCCACAGCCACGACGGGGCCAGGACCCGGGCAGAGAGCGGGGAGCACGGAACCCCAGCCCCCAGCCCCTCCAGCACACACTCACACACACACACACACACACACACTCACACACACACAGACTCATAAACTCCCCCAGCAACACTCACACACGCTTACGCACATACACTCACACGATCCTTAAGCACACACACTCACAAAGTCACACACTCATCCACACTTACACACTGGTTCATGCTGGCACACTTAACACACCTGCACACGGACCTGCAGTCACACACTCATTCACATTCACACACACACACCCCCGACAGAGCCGCCCCAAGTGTGGGACCCCCGGGCCCTCCCAGCCAGCACTCCTTCTGCAACTGCTAGGGAGGGGGCCGGGTGCGGTCCCTCTAAAGAAAGAAGCTTCACAGCTGAGACAGGAGGGGTTTCCGGGTGGGAGAGGCCCCGGGTTCTGTGGCAGATGGGACCCTCCTTGTTCAGGGCTCCTGGTGCAGCCTCCGAGGCGCCCTGCCCGCCGCACAAGGGCTGCCCCAGAGCACCCTTCCCTCCCGCCCCCAGTAACCCTTCTGCCCCTTCTGGGAGAAGGGCCACCAAGATGCCTGCCCACCACGCGCCCACGCCAGCCTCCACGGCCCCAAACCGGCCATTTCCTGCTGACACGCAGGTGGCTGGATGGGGGAATCAGAGCTCAGCGGTGAGTCTGGGGTCTTGGCCAAGCCCCCTGCGTCTCACCCTCCGTCCACAGGACCCAGCTGCCACCCAAGACGCACTGGGCTGCTCCCCATCCCAATCAGACCCCACCGCCACCCCATGCACACAGGTCTAGGGCAGGGGGCAGGCCCAGGGGTCTGCTGGGAACACAGGGAAAAAAGACCCACCCACTCCAGCCACCCGCACGCTGGGGCGAGCGGGCAGCCTTCCCGGGGCAGCCGGCGGGCAGCGGCCAGGCCTCCAGGACACACCTGGGACCAACCTTCCCAGAACAGTCCCCAGGGGCCAGGACTGCATCTTGGTCCCTTCTGAACCCTTGAATGACCCCTAGGCCAGGTGGGCTCACAGAAAAGGCCTCCTTGAGTTTTCTGAAGGAGGGAATGCCCGGGTCTCTCCCATTCTAGAATGTACTTCCGCTTATATCTCCTCCATCTGCCTCTGCCCCCCTCCCTCTCCCCCACCCCCCGCCACGACTCCACTATCTTCAATACCACACTCCCAGACCTCCACCTAGTACTTTCCAGCTGAAGGGGAGCCTCTCACCAAACCCTCACCTTCCAGCTGGGGCTCTCAAGCCCAGAGAGGGGAAGACACTTCCCTGGTGCTGCACAGCAGGGTCGGCCCAGAACAGCAGCGGCTCCTCCCTCACAGCACATCCAGGGCTTAGGACTGGGATAGGGGTGGGGGTCAAGGAAATGAAAGAGCGAGGAGGCCTACACCCACTCTGACCTGCCCTGGGGGTGCCCGGCTGTCCATTCCCATATCCCCCAGCCCTCCCACCACCCAGCCTGTGTCAGCGGGGCCCCCAGGACACAGCCCCAGGCCCTCCAGGACGAGTCACAGAGCACAGGCAACACAGCAGCACAGCGGGTGCCTGGTGAGGCAGATGGGGGAGCCCCACAACTAGAATACAAGGTGTGCAGATGGCCCCGGGCTGTTTGCTGGGAGGGGGACCCCAGCTTTCACCAGCGTCTCCATGACCCACTGCCAGAGATGGTCCCAGACCAGAGCCCTGGGTTCCACAAACACTGACCACCTCCCTCACATGCACACACCTGTCCTACCTGACCTCAGCCGGTCCCTCCCAGGGCTGGAGGCTGCAGGCCTCCCCTTAACAGGTGACAGAGTGAAGCGCTCAGGCTTGGCCTCAGGCAGAACTGGATTCCAAAGCTAATAATAGTACCTCTCACCAGCTGCGTAACCCAGCCTCTCGGAGCCTCAGCTTCCCCCATCTGGAAATTGGGTATAACACAAACCATTCCACACTGGGAGGATTAAATGTGTCCATATGTGTCAAGACAGGTGCCCAGCAGGTGCTCAATGCCGTTGCCTTCTCCCCACACCGTGCCACCTCCCACCTGCCTGGCAGCTGCTGCTGCTGGCCTGGGTTCAGGAGCTGCCATTATTACAGAAACGAGCATCTGGTTCAGTCCCATCTCAGAGGGCTTGCGGGGTCCCTGTCTCACTAACAGGACAGTCTGAGCCCCCAGGCAGAGCTGAGCCCAGGACAGAATTTGTACCTGCCTAGGCGACAGCACTAAAAAAGGCCCAGGAGCCGAGCGCCGGGGGAAAAGGAACGTCAGGGGCCCATGGGAAGAGTTCCAGGAAGCTGTTCCACAGCTGGCAGTGTCCCTGTCTCAACCAGAGCCACAGCCCGTGCCCACAGGGCCCACGCTCTGGGCTAGTGGCTCACACGGGGTCTGTGCAGCCTCCTGGTCACCTCAAGGAGAAGCACCATTATTCCCGTTTACAAGTGAAGCAGCTGAGAGCCACTTGCCCAAGTTCACAGTTAAAACCCAAGTCTACATACGGGACGTTCCAGGTCCCAGGCACTCCATCACTTTGCCCTCCTGCCTCGGAGGATCAGAGGCCGTTAGAGGCCTCGGGCTCTGTGCTGAGGGGTGAGGGGAGCAAAGGTGTCCCCACGCCCCAAGGACCAGGAACTGCCCACCTGTGGGGCACGATCGGCTGCTCACGTCTGGAGCCACGACTGGAGCCACCGCGCGGGCACACGAGAATGCCCCCAGCCACCTCTGGGTAGAAACCACCGTACGGTACCCAGAGAGGTAAACTACATCCATAACATGAACGTCACCGAGCAAAATTATTAAATGCTGTCATTTTGGAAGAAAATTAATTAGCAATAGCTGTAGCTGTCTCAAGTCTGCTGAAGCAGCGTGCATCTCAATTAAAACGTAATTGCCGCAGCTTCCATCACAGCAGGTTAAACGGCATGAGATGCTGAGTAGGCTTGATTCAGTGCATGGAATGCTCGTCATGGAAGGGGAGGTGGGCTGGGCAGCGAGGTCCCTCCTCAGAACCCCACACCTGTGCCTGCCGGTCCTGGCGAGGGGTTGCACGTCCAGGCATAGAGATGGCAATGGAGGGTGGTTCCTTCAACTTCTGCACAGACCCACCCTTGGGAAAAGAGATTTTAAGCCTGGCAAGGACCTGGGTCTAGAGCAAGGACCCCCTGCTTGCCATGCCTAGAGGGTCATGCAGAGAAGCAAATAAGAGGCAATAGGCAGTGGTGAGGCTTGTGGCTAACAGGAGGCCCACTGTGGAGGGCAGACTGCCGCTGCTCCCCTCTGGCTGACTCTTCCCATGGGAGGGTGAGGGCCCAGGGTACTAAACTCTCAACAGAGTGAGGGATAGGATTTTTAGTTCAGGTTTCCCGAGTTTTAAAACACAGTGAAGGTCATAACCTAAGGGTTAACAGTATTTGACCTCTTATCTAGGAATTCCTGCACCTAAATACACACCAAAGGGTGTCATCATCGAAAGTAGATTAATGGTTGCCAGGGGATGGGGGACTCACTGGGTGTGGGGTTTCTTTTTGGGGTGAGGAAAATGTCATAAAAATAAATAGTGGTGATGGTTGTACAACTTTGTGAATAACCTAAAAACTATTTAATAATAATAAAATTAATAATAATAAACAGTAATAATAAAACTTTAATAATCTAAAAACTATTTTTAAATTTTTTATTCATTTTTATTTTTTCTTTTAAACTTTTTTATTGAAGTATAGTTGATTTACAGTGTTGTGTTAGTTTCAGGTGTACAGCTAAAAACTATGGAATTATGTGCTTTAAAAGGGTGAATGGTAGATGAAGTATATCTCAATAAGTCAGTTACAAAAAAAAAAAAAAAAGAGAGAGAGGGGCTTCCCTGGTGGCACAATGGTTGAGAGTCCGCCTGCCGATGCAGGGGATACGGGTTCATGCCCCGGTCCGGGAAGATCCCACATGCCGCAGAGCGGCTGCGCTGGTGAGCCATGGCTGCTGAGCCTGTGCATCCGGAGACTGTGCTCCGCAACGGGAGAGGCCACAACGGTGAGAGGCCCGCGTACCGCAAAAAAAAAAAAAAAAAGATATGGTTTTTACCTCAAATGCACCCAACAGCTGCCAGATTTTTCACCAATGCATCTTTCACTCATCTTTCAGACATGTCTTGAGGGGCTGCTGGTACAGGATGTCTCCAGGTCAGGAGCTGGGCAGACAGCAGGGGTGCCCTCAGCCCCACCCCCAGCATCAGTGGAGGCTGGGATGCTTTTCTAAATTGTCAGCTTGTCTTAGGGAGCTTCCTCCTCACCTCGGAATCAGGATGCTCCTCAGGGAAGGGTGGTGGCTGATGGGGGCAAGGGAGCAGGGTGAGGCCCCTCTGGTCAGGAGCCCAGCCCCAGGGAGCCCCTGGGGGTCCTCCCACATCCGGTCCAAACTCAGCTTCTCCACCACAAAGGTGGATGCGCAGCTCTGAGCCCCGAGGCTGTGCCACCAGCATCACAGTGTTCACAGCACTTGCAGTTCTGCGGACGCGGCCACTTGCCCCAGCCCCTGCCAACTGGGAGCTACCTGAAGGCAGGCCCTGGACAGGAGAGGCTCCCAGAGGATACGCACAAGGGATGAATGGTGATCATCATCTCTCTCCAGCTCCTGGCCTGGAGGGCACCCCCCGGGGGGAGTGCAGAGGGAGGTGGAGAAGCAGGGGGGCCAGCAGGGCATCCGGCAGCACATAGAGCTGAGCATTCTGGGTGAGACACGCCTGCTTTCCCACCTGACAGGCGGCACCCTGCCCAAGCCATGACCCCAGGCGACAGGATGCCACACAACGCCAGGGACGCCGGGACTCTTCCCCACTCGAGCTGCAGGCCTTGCCTCCCCTTTCCAGAAAAGCAGAGTCTCAGAACAGCGCCCCACCTTGGGGCACCCCGCTACGCTAATCCTGGAACCAACTATATAGGCATACACTCTAGGACCTTCTCTCACTCGCGCTTTCCCCCAAAGTACCCTAAAAATCTCACTCAGGCCTTCACAGCATCTGCACTCTGACCCACCTGATCCCCTTCGAGTTAATCTCCCCACAGAGAGACCTCAACCGCTATTCCTACAAAGTTGCTTGTCACAGGAAAATGCAGAAGGCCAAAACAGTGAAAACAATTCCAAATGGCCCCAAATAAGGGCCTGGTTAAGTAATCCCAGCATGTCCAAACAATGGAATATTAGTCACTGAAAATCATATTTACAGACTTATTAAATGCCGTGAGAAGGGCTTACGTTAAAATACCGAGCGAAAAAAATCTGGGCTGCAAAGTTGCACATGAAGCAGGGTGCTTTGACTGATGTCACCTACTGCAGGGGGCTGGGGCGCAAGTTCTGGAAGGAAACAGACCTGTCCCCACGCGTCACTCCTGAATAAAAGCACTGTCGGGGCTTTTTTTCTTCTTCATGTATACTTTCCTGAACTTTCCACTTTGAGCTTGGATTGTTCATTTATAATCATTAAAAATATACTCCAGACCATGTATCCACAGCAGAGATGTTACCCTCCTCTCCACACCACGAGCCAGGTAACAGGTCCCCCAGAGCTGGGAGCCTCTGAGCCTGCGGCCAGGCCTCGGGGCATCACTGCGGCCCCTTCCTGCCACTCAGCCTGGAACTGGCCACTGTGGGTGTTCCTGGGGACTGAGAATGAGCCGTTTCTACTAAAACATGCCCCTGCCATTTACTGAGTGCCCCCTGGCTGCTGGGTGTCACACCAGCGCCTGTGGATACCAAGTGAATGTGGTCTGTACCCTCCAAAGGCTTTGTTTAGTGGAAGCAAAACACAAGGAAACCAGTAATTAACTGCAGAAAAGAACCTCGGTCTCTGGGAGCCGGGAAAGGAGTGGAGGAGGGAAGCCTTGTGTGTTACCAAGAGTTTGAACATTATCCCGGACTAAGGTGTGCACAAGACCGGCAGTGCCAACCCCGCGCCTGGCCCAAGGCAGACGTTGCTAATCAATCACAGCACTTTTCCCAGCAGCCCTTGGCAGGGGGTCCTTCTCCTGCAGGGCGTCCAACAGCCCCCCCAGTCAAACTGCCCTGGCACAGGCAAGGACCCCTCTTCTGTGCAAGTGGGCAACGCGGCTTCTAAGGAAGGGAGTCACGCGGGTCACTCAGGAAGCAACGGGGGCCGGCAGCAGAGAGACCCAGCCGGAGACAGCTGTGTAAGAGTGCAAGCCCTGGAGTGTGCAGTCCACAAGTGATGCAGAGGGGACAAGGAGGGAGGGGACGGGGCCACACCGCCCACTCTGAGCCCAGCTTCCTCTCTCCTCCTAACTTTGGGGAGGCCTGGCAAGCTCAGCCCTCTGGAAGGAAAGAGACTCCGCGCTTGGCCAAGCAGCTGAATGCACAGAAGGGCTGCACCGGGCCTCTCACCGCTGGGATGGGCAGAAGGACCCCCAAGGCAGCCCCGGGCACCTGCCTAAAGACTCACGGCCCCCCAGCCGGCGCAGTGTCTGAGCCACTCGCTGAAACAGCTCTTTCAGAGCATGCGGCCCCCAGTGGCACATGTCCTGTCTCCTCAGGAGGCTGCAAACGTCTTCAAGAAAGGGCATGGCCCTTGATTTACCCAAGGACTCTGAGTTGGAATGAAGGGCCCTTGGAAACCAGCCAGCTTCACCTGGTCATCTTACAAATGTGGAGGGTCAGGCTCAGATATATGGAGCCACTTGCCGGAGGTCAGAGCAGGCGAGGGGCAAAGCCAGAGAGGGCCCCGAGTCTCGTGTGTCCCGCTGCATGGCCTCTCTCCTGAGTCCAGCAGGGTGCCGAACCCAGGGAGCACCCAAACATCCCGTGACCGGCAGACGGATGCGGGGAAAGGCAGTGCGGGATCGGTCCCCCTGCCTGAGCGTTGGCCCCGGGGCCACCGGCTGCCACCCTGTGCACCAGCCCACCCTTCGTGCAGGGCACACGTGGAGAGGCTTAGTCCTGGTGGGGGAGCCGGGCCTCAGGCAGCACCCAAAAGCAGCACCCGCACTGGGATCGCACGGCTGCCCTTGGCTCGCTCAGGCGTGCTCTCCAAAGACACACTCTGATTCGCCGCCAGGGAGCCCAGGTGGCCGGGCCAGACGAGGGCTCCTGGTGGGCTCTGGGCCTGGGCGAGCAGGGCCGAGATGCATGTCAGCACCAATGCCTGGGCTCCAAACATTAACTCAGACTCAGCAGGTGGGAGGTGGATGGGTGTGGTGGGCCTACAGAGAAGGCCTCTTTCCATCTGTCAGGCAGATGGGGCCAGCACTGATGGCCGCGCCCCAATTACTCCTCCTATAATCAGAGCCACACACAGGCACCCAGCACACAGCTGGGCGTTTCCCACTGGCAACCTTTCCAGATCCACACGACACTCGGAGGGCTCTCAGGCCCATTTGCAAGATGAGGAAACTGAGGGTCCCAAGACCACAGAGTGAAAGAGGGGCAAAAGCATTCGGGACTTTGCACCCAGGTCCCGCCCCACATCGCTCCTGCCTCAAATCACCTGCCCATCAGGCAGCACCTAGCCGTTCCCCAGCACTAACATCCCAAACGCAGGGCACCCTCCCAGGTCGCCTGGTCACTCACCAACGCCCCCGAGTGCCTTTACATCTGCACCAGGCACCCAAGGCAGGACCCAGACAGGGCTGCTCCCACCCTCAGCACACCCCTCGTCCAGCTGTGGAGACGGACCGGCGGCCCAGCAGCAGTACCGGACGAAGCGATGTCCAGGATGGGAGCCGACGGGGCAGGGAGGCACTCCAGCAGGAGAAGCTGGTCAGGCAAAGGCCAGGAGGAGAGGAGGCCGCGAGCACCAGGAGGACGGGGAAGCCAGTGACCAGCAGCACAGAGGGTGTGAGTGTCTGCGGAGGGGAGCGGGGCTGGGAGATGGAAGCTGAGGGTCGGCGAGCCTCGCGTGGGGCTGCAAAGTCGCACAGTTCCTGGAAGCACCACCCAGCATAGTCTGTGTGAACTTGGCCCTGACGGGGATACAGAACAAGCGCTGCTGGGGTCCACCAGGGGCCTCGGCCTGGGAGCCGAGCCTGCTTGAGTTGGAAAGGCCTCTGCCTGCAGATGACTCAGGGCTGGGAGTGGGCAGTAGAGCCTCTTGGCCCAGGGTAGGAAGGGCTCCTGCGTGGGCAAGACTTACTGGCCCCAGCGACTCACAGACCCCACGGTACTCGGCTCAGTCAACCCCACCCCACCTCAGGCCTCAGATCCAATGTCAAAGGCCAAGTCCTCAGAGCCCCATCCTGCCACAGCTCTCCAAGACCCACCACCACCCAGCACCCCGGCCAAGCTGGCTTCAATTCAGCCTGCTCCGGGCCGCTCCCTTCCTCTGCGGGGGACGATGTCTAGAGTCTGTGCATTTATGTCTGAGTGCGTGCGCGTGTGCACGCACACACACACACACACACACGCTGTGTGCACTCAAACTTCTACAAACTCCAAATCCACGCACAATCAGAAATGCACTCACCCGCAACGGATGCACTTACAAACACACACGATAACAGACACACTCACACATTTATAAATACCCACAGCCACACACAACGTGCAGATGAAACAGACAAGCCCTCACACAGAAGCACACGGGGCACACGCTCGGTCCACACACACTGGAGCACCCCAAGGGGTAAGCCTCTGACCCTGCCTTCCGTAACTCGGGGAAATCGCCGCGAGAAGGCAAGCTCTGGAGTTCCGGCCCCACGGGTGCACTTGCCTCGGCAGCAGGGGGACAGGTGCGGATGGTCCCCCAGCCTAGCTGGGAGACCGGCCCAGGCCTCTAGGGCCCAGAGGGGGCTTCACGCAGAGACGAATTCCCAGTCAAGGGGCTAAATGCACGGGGCCCTGAGGTTCTGGGGGTGTCCCCAGGCCCCAGGGAGCCCTGGAAACTTCCATTCTGCAGAAGAAAGAGCCCCCTGGACTTGGGCAGTGCCAACTGCCCAGCACTGGCTGCAGGCTTGCTGATGAGTAGGGGGCGTGCTGGCTTTCGCCCACTTTACCGAGAAAGTTGCAGTGCTGAGTGCAAGTCTAAAGTCCCAGGAGCTTCTCCTGACTTCCCTTCATTCCTCCATCGACAGACCCATCCACCCAACCCTTCAATCCAAGTGCCGACTGTTGTTTCATCTTCATGACAAGCCTATGAGGCAAGAACAAGGACCTCCATCCCATATGCAAGGACGGGGAAGCACAGAGGGACACAGAGTGCTCAGGCCACACTAAGTGACCAGGTCAGCCTGACACCAAAGGCAGCTCAAGTCACGGTCTGCGCAGAGCAGCAGCAGAGAAGCGGGTTTCGTGGCCTCTGCCCCTGGCAGTCTGAACGTGTGCATCTTCTCGCGCGCAAATAGGACCAGAGAGAGCTCCCTGCCCTCCCGTGGGGAGAAGGCTCCACAGGCCAAGCTCGGTGGGCCTCGCCAGGAAGCTCAGCTCCACCAGCCACTTCACTTCTCTGAACCTCAGTGCCTCTGGCTGTAAAATGGGGATAAACGGCACCCACTGCACAGGAGCACCAAGCCCAGAGCCTGGCCCCGAGCGGATGCCCAAGAAAGGCGTGAGTTAGGAACGCTGCTGCTACTCCATCACCAGAGGTGCCGCAGCTTCTAATAAAGCAATACGCCAGTACGCAGTGCAGATCAAAGTAAAAAGACTTTAGCGGAGAACAGCCTGGGTGGTCTGGGTTCCGAGGGTCGGGAGGCGATGGGCATGGGTTGAGCCTGGAGGCGCGGAGGCAGCCGGGGTGCCAGGGTCGACGCAAGAATCGCAGCCACCCCACCGGGCGTGGAGGCTCTGGACGTGCCTGACGGAGCCCCGGCTTCCAGGGACATCACCTCCCGGCGCCCACGGGGAGTGGTCCTGCACACCCTGCTTTTCCAGATGGAGAACAAGAAGCAGGGAACAGACAAGAACCTGAAGGCCAGGCAGGGTGCTGGATGGAGCCAGGGCTGAGGCTGGGGCTGCTGGAGAACAGGCCAGCGGGGGGTGGGGGGGCGGGGCAGGGGGACCATGGGGAGGCGGGGAGAGGCCCCCTGGCTCCCGTGTCCCCATGCCAGTCTGCTGAGGGTATTAAAACGTTTCTTTTCAATTACTTCTTCCTTGGAAATTACTAACAGCGCTCTGACGAAGATGCGACTTAATTTCCCAGTTGGTTTGGAAATGAGGGGACACATAGCAGACAGGGAGGGGGGGCTGTCTCCTCGGAGGCCGATGGGGAATAAAAACTTCCCGCCCAACGTGCTCGGCTCCTGGTGCCGGACGGGCCTTGCGTGTAGGCTGTCGCCCCTCTGCGCCCCACGCCCTGCTCAGCGCACCCGAGGTCCTGGCCTCAGACTCCGCTCTGACTTGCAAAAGCTCTGAGCCCACCGGGCCACAGCCACGTGCTCAGGGGCCCTGGTCCGCAGCCCTCCAAGCAAGTCAGTTCCCACAGAGCCCCAGGCCCGCTGCGGACAGAGGGAAAGATGAGCTGCCCTTACTTAGAGCCGGCTGTGTGTTCACCAGGCCTTCCGGCCATTTCCGCATCTCACTCTTGCCAAAGCCCACGAGTACCCCCACTGCACACAGGTGAGGAGACAGGTGCCTGAGTTCCTGTGGGTGAGGCCTTGGTGTGACTCCGAAGGCCCCGGCCTCCCTCCGGCCCCCAACACCTTCTCGTGGGAGGATGAACCTGCCTCTCGGTCATAGCTGCCACCCAGGGACACCGCAGACCTGGGAACAGGCCCCACACGGCGAGTTCCCGTGACTGGATCCCCTAGAATCAGCCCCAGGAATTTCGCTGGAATCTTTCCCGATAATAATACAACGATGATGGCCATTGGTTTTTTTCTTTTCAGAAGCCGACTCTGTCATGTCACGCTAAGTGACTCGTGAAAATCACCCTGCCCGGGTGTTATGGGGGGGTGGGGGAGAGCACTATAACATCCCCCACTTTACAGATGCAGAAACTGAGGCACGAGGTCTTGAAGAGCAGATCCAGTATCCCAACAGACCAGCCTGAGCACAGAGACGCTCCTCCACGGCCCTCGCCACCTGCCTGGCTTTCTCAGACTTACGGTGAACATAGCACAGTGTGCTACAGGGGAAGGGACCCTCTCTCCCATGTCTGAGATGGGATCCCTCCTGACCACCGTCTTGTCTTCTCTGCTGAGGGCAGCCTCCATGCCCTCCTACCTACGCCGGGGCTTCTCCCTGAATCCTCTCTCAACAGGCTAGGGGACATTCCTCCCCAAGTGAGGAGGTCCTGGGGAGTCCCCATCAGGTGGGCACGTGCTTGGCGGGGCCTGCTGGCTGCCTGCACACCGCCAGGGGGTGGGAAGGGCCGTGCTGCCCGCTGCGTTTCCCGGTGAGGCTGATAGGTCCAGACTGAGGCGCCACAGAGGGACTGAAGGTTACGGGGTCAGGAAGGGTCGGCCGGCTGCAGACATGCTGAGGAGCAGCAGGATTAGCTCATCCCAGCCCAGCCTCACCAGTGTGAACCCTCCACATGGGATGTAAGGAAACCCCCAACGGGCCACTCGAGAGGCGCTTAGCAGGGGACCCAGACACCCCCGAGGCCTCGTCCACAGAGGGACTCTTGTTTGGAAAACAGGCGTGATCACTGTGACACAAATGCTGTCTGGATTCCAGGAGTCTTTTTCCTGCTGCTTTTTCAATTCCCAATTCTCCCTCTGCAGTGACATCTCCTATCTCATGCCCTGCACTGGAACACACCAGAAGGAAATCAAGCAGCGAACCTCAAAAACAAGGGAGACCGTGGTCTCCAACACACGTCGTGAACTCTGACTCACCTCCACGCTGACCCTCAGGCCAGCCGGACCCACCTCATCCTGCAGAACCTCCCGTGTGTTCCCCAGACAAGCCCTGATGGCCCTGACAGAGGCAGGACCGCTGCGAGTGCTCACTGACAGCACAGGTGAGGGGGAAGGGTCAGGCACACCCCCTCCCCGCCCTGATGGGCTGGCAGCTACTCAGGCAGGTCTGGCCCTGCCTACCACAAGATTCGAAACCTGCAAATTCTGAAGCTTTCTAAAGTACCATAAAAATACTCCCAAAACCTCAACCCGGCCATTGGGACTGGCCTCACCCAAAGGCTAAAAACCAGCAGTGGGCCGTACAGTGAAGGGGACTCTGTCTCCAGAGGTATAAGCAAAAGGTCACCTTCTCTGTAGCATCCAGGACTGGGTTTAGGGTGTGAATGGGGCCTTGGACCCCGAGGGCACCTGGGAAAGGCCCGGTGGTCCCAGGCTGGAATGTCTGGGGGGACTGGCAGAGGTGAACCCTCCGTCCCAAGGGCAGAAGAAGGTTCAAGGGAAGACCCCTGGCAGGGTGGACACTAGCCCGGGCCTTGTGGATGGCAGGGGCCTCAGTGCTGGACGCAAGGCAGCGCTCACCACACTCTAGATGGAGGACCCTCAGCTCTTCCGCTGGTCATCTGCAGCAAGAAGCAAAGAATCAACGTGACAGCGCATCATGGCCTCAAGAGACACAAAGGCAGACAGACCTGGGCTAACTCAGAAGCCTCCGATCAGAGACACACCTAAAAACTCTCAGGGAAACAACAGCTCCACATGCGGTGAGCTTTAGAAATGCTGGGTCAGCATGAAGCAAGTTTCTTTAGTGGAGGACTTCGCAGAGCTTTCAAAATAGCACCTCGTGCTTTTAAGATCCCAGAAAGCCCCAGACTAAGTGGCTTCTCCCAAACTTTCTCCAAAAGGGCCATGGCCCTTTCTGTCTGCAGAGTCTGTGCACAAGGGGAGCCGCAAAAAGCAAACTCCAGGGAGCCGTCCTGGCCTCTCCCTGCCCCCTCCCCGGACACAAGACTGGCCGGGCTCTCCCCAGGAGGGCCTGAAGCTTCCTGCCCACCTGATGCCCAGCTGAGATCCACCCCTCACTCCCAATCTGGGCGGAGGTACAAGTTAATGAGGGTGACATCATGAAAAAGCTAACCTAAAAGCGTCAGTTCTTAAAAAAAAAAGAAAAGAAACATTCTCATTAACACATGTAATCTGTCCGGGTTATCAGCCAATTCCTCGGGCACACCTAACAGGCTCAGGATCTGCAGGTAAGAAGCCTGCTCTCGATAACCCGGGAGCAGCAGCCTGGGTCTCCTTCGGGCATCTCCCGAGCCTGTGACCGTCCTTCCTAGCATGCCCTTAGGTAGCTCCGTGGAAGGTGGCCATCGTGGAGGGCGGCCACCGCATACCTCGGCCCGAGGCTCCGCCCTACCTGGCTGACACCAAAGTCCGGGCACCGCAAGCCACACACCGGCTCTGGCACCTCATGTGCACGTCCTTCTGTGCCCAGTGCCATCAGAACACAGAGGCTGTCCTTGAAGCTCTGAGGATGGTGGACACATCCAGGTGACAATACAGGAGGCCCCAGGAGACTTCCACCCAGCAGGAAAGGTCTGGGGGGACACTCGGGGTCTGTATCACCAGTGTGGCTTTTCTTGGGACCCGGCAGGAAAGTTTTCGGAGCAGGATGTCCTCCCAGGTCTCTGTGATTATCTCCACGGACAGAGGAGACGGGCTTTGCAAAGCCCTGGCCGGCCGGGGAAAACATAAAAGGCCCCCTTGCTGACAAAACCCTCTGAGACGAGAACCTGCCCCCAAACCTTTTAAAATGATTCTGGGTTTTGGCCCCAACTTGCCACTCGCAGCCACACCCCACAGACACGTGACTGAGACGCCAAATCCAGCCTCCGATCCTTAAGCAAAGGCAGGCCCCGAAGTCCGCAGAGTCTCCTCCGGGGACAAGATGGCACATGCCGGTGACACAGCGTGGCCCCTCGCCATTCTGTCCAGAGGCTGTAATTAGAAGGCGGTCCCCTCGCTCTGAGCCGGCCCCTGCTGGCTCTTCCCTGGAGGGCTCTCTCCCCTATCCCCTTCCCCCCCACAGGGGCCAGACAGCAGCGGGACCCTCGAGTGCCCACTGGATGCCCAGCCTCGCTCCCCTGAGCACCCCTCCTCACCCCGGCTCAGGACAAGCCATCCTTGGCCTTTGTAACCTGGATCCTCAACGAGAAGCTTCCTTTTCTTCCCCTCAGCCTTTTTCTAACAGCAGCCCCAGCACAGTGGGTCCCAGGCCTTCAAACCCTCTCAACCCAACAAATGTTTCCTTCCCTCCCTCCCCCCTTCCGCACTCTCATTTCATGGAGACATATTATAACTGACATGTAACACTGTGTTAGCTTAAGGTATACAACGTAATGATTTGATATGTGTATGCGCTGTGAAATGATCACGAGACGTCTAGGTAGCAAACATCACATAGTTACATTTTTTTTTTCCTTTTTGAGAGATACTCTCTCAGCATCTTTCAGATGTTGAATACATTGTGGTTAACTACAGCCTGTCATGGTAAGCAGGACGTCCCCAGGACGTAACGCCGACTTTACCTATTCCTTAAAACGTAATTTATTTAAGTATAACTGACGAACGGCGCTATGTGAGTTTCAGGTGCACAACACAGTGATTCAATGTTTCCGTATGTTACAAGATGGTCACCTCCTCTCCCCTCCCCACCCCCCTCCCCTCCTGCCTTCCTTCCCTCAGCAGAGGTTGATGCGAGCCAATGCTCTGGCCAGGTGCAGGGGACACAGAGATCTGAGACCCAGTTCGTCAACCAAAAGTGTGACAGTCAGATAGGAGTCTGTCCTGCGGGGGGGCGGGGGGAGGCACCAGGGAGGGCATGGCCAGCTGGGCCAGCGGTGCGGGTGTATCTACGGAACCCCAGGCCGGTCCAGTTGGAGCAACAGGTTAGCATCCGGGTGCAGTGAGTCATGAGGCCAGAGAAGGCGTCAGGGCCAGACCCCAGAACCTTCCGGGGCTCTGCCCCAACACTCTGCCATCTGAAACGCCCTGCCCTTCTCTCCATCCAGTCAAACCCCAACCGTGGCGCCCAAGCCCTTCCCAGGCCCCCGCTCAGGAAGCCTTCCCTCCTCGGATCCCTCCGGCCCCGCGGCATCAGCTTAGGACCTCACGTCAGAAGCAGGGCCCTCAGTGTCTCTGACCCCCACATTCACTCTCCAGATGGGGAACCCACGGACCAAGAGGGTCTGGGCTCTGCTCCCCTGAGGGAGGGACAGGGCAAAGATGGAGCCGCGAGGCCTGGGCTGGGTGCTGAGTCTGGACCAGCCACAGGCCCTCGACGGCTCATCTCATGGGAAGCCCCCTCCAGCACAGCCCCTGCCCTCCTGACATCCTGAGGGTCCTCCCCCACCCCAGCCCCACCACCAGGGGAGAAAGAACCAGGTCTAAGTCAACGTCCCCAAAGCTGGGCACAAGGCTGGCTCCCAGTGGCGCTCAACAGTGTTCACTGGATGGATGGACGGACAGACAGATGGGTGGAGAAGGAGAAGAAAAAGGGAGGGGGCTGGGGGGAAGAGGAGGGGGCTCCCAACTGAGAGCAGGTGCTGCCGTACCCTCCAGCCTCTCTGCCCCGCTGCAGCCCTCGCCGTTGGGTTTCAGACTGGCCCCGGCTAGAGCCGCTTGGGAGGGGGCAGCCATCCTAAGCTGGGGCCACGTGGGGCACCGTGGCCAGGGACAAGGGCTTCGTGATGAGGACATTCTGGTCCCGATGCCCCCTCCCTGGATCCAGAGCCCCACAAGCCCAAGGCTACAGCCTCAGCCCGGACATCCTCCCTCCCGGTCAGTCCCCAGACTCTCCCACCTCATGCAGACTCCAGCCTGA
Source organism: Platanista minor (assembly GCA_004363435.1). NCBI lineage: Eukaryota > Metazoa > Chordata > Mammalia > Artiodactyla > Platanistidae > Platanista > Platanista minor. Next base: position 43,218 of record RJWK010007988.1, read on the forward strand.
AGACGGCTACATGAGTCCAGCTTCCTCCGTGGGGATCTGCCTTTCTCCTGTCACCCAACTCCTTTATCTTGAACCGCAGTGAAACTGTACCAAGATCCAGACCGGCAATCGATGGGAAGAAATGTCTGGCAACAGTACTGGCTGCAGCAAAGCCACGGTGCAGCCCGGTCTAGACAGCCCCGCCCGCCTCCGGCCCCACTCTCCCTGTGCTGGAGCAGCCCCTCAGGATTGCACAACAGGGCATTCGGGGTCAGAACTTCCCAGGACAGGGTTTAGAGGAGGAAAGTGTGTCTAGTGAAGAGGAACGAGAGGGCAGGACTCCAGAAGGACCTGGAAATATTGTGGCAGTTTTGTTTTGTTTTGCTTTTGCAAAGAGGCAAACACACAACTTCGGGGCATGAGAACTGAGCAGAAAGAGACCGAGGTGAGGTCTGAGAAAGCGCCGAGAAGGAAAGATTGACTCAGCAGTGGTCTAAGAGCTGACTGAGGCATGGGGGGTGGGGAGCTGGCCCAGCTAGCGGGGAGGCAGTGGGGGCTGTTAGGGGCTCACGGGGACAAGTCACCAAGGACCACAGGTGACAATTCAAATGTGGTCACCTACGCAGAATAACCCGAAGACAGCCCCCCGACACACACACAAGTGCCAAAGGGGAAAAATCCCCCCAAATCTCCCAACACAGCCTCCAGAGGTCACCCTGGGGAAGCCTCGGCCCTTCTGATCCTTGGAAGGTCCAGACTTTCAGGCAACCCCTCAAAGGCACAGTGATGTCCTCTGGGAGGCCCCAGGCCCTCCTCCGAGCCCACTCCAGGGCTACTCCCCAGCCGGACATCCCAAGGAGGGCTCACACCCCAGAGCAAAGGGAGCCTCCAAGAGTTTGAGAGCCGGTGTGGGCCCTGAGATGGTCATATCCCCTTCGCTTGACAAATGCACAACTGAGGACCAGAGAGGCAAGGGCCTTGCCCAAAGGCACAGAGCGAGCATGAATCACCCTGACCTTCAGGGGCTCACCGGACAGGGCCCAGGAAGGAAGGCCGCCGGAGGGCCTCCGCGATCACCAGGGGCAGCCCCCAGGACTGAGGCCCCTCACTCACCCAAGGTGCCATCCGGTGGGCCTCTCACCCGACGGCACAGAGGCGGGAATGCCCAGTTCTGCCCACACCCTCTGGCCGCATGGCCGCACATAGCGATGGCACCTTGATGAGCAAAGAAGGAAACCTGCCACGGGCTGGGGGACAGGGCGATTCATGTGAGATCAGGCCCGGAAAGAGCCTAGCCCCCAGTCACCGTGCCCCTTTCTTCCCCTTTTCTCCGCAGGAGGGGGAAGGCCGGCGGTGCCCAGCCCTGGGTCAGGCCGTGTGTCTCTGGACAGGCCACTGCCGCCGGCCGGCCTCGGCTTCCCCTTCTGCACAGTGAGAGGACCAGAGTGGCAGGACCCAGGGCCCGCAGCCTCACTCTGCCTCTCCCTCTGGGCTGCCGGCCCCGCAGAGCGGCCCCAGCCGGCCTAGCCCAGCCTTCAGACGATGGGCTCCCCAGGGCCTGCCCGCGGCCCTCTCCACAGGCCAAGGAGGGCGGAGGCAGCTGACGGCCAGCTGCCTGATTTACAGCCTCCTCCGGCCGCCCTGCGTGAGGCTGAGGCCCAGCAGACATTTTCCATCACAACCGCAGCCGAGTTCCGATGCTCAAGGGGCCCCAGTGTCCCATCTCCTGAGTGCGCGGGCAGAGCAGGGGCCCAGGCCGCACCTCTGTGCCTAGGAATCAGCACTCCATCACAGGAGAGGGGGAGGCCGAGCCCAGGGGCCGCGGCCAGGCCCGAGAGGCCCGGGCGGAGGAGGGCCAGGCCTCCCAGGCTGCGTGATCCACACCAGGCCCTGCCCACTTCCGTTCCCCCCTTTCTCCCCATGACAACATCTTGAACGAGAGCCTCTGTTGGCTAGCCGGAGCGCTCTGGGCTTTTTCTGCCCCGACGCAGCTCCCACGCTCAACTGTGCACACAGCCCTTGGACAGGCTGCCGAGATTGTGTGTGGTGCTAGCAGTGAAACACAAGCCTCCGGCCCACACAAATGTTCTCAGAGGCCTCGCTGTCCCCAGGCGGGACCGGCCAGGATAAGAAAGGAGGTGCCCCTGCCCCTCTCGGCACCAGGCCCTTCGCCAGCCACCCTCTGGTCAAGCCAGACTCTCAAGTCAGGCCATGAGCATATTCAGGGTAAGGACTATCCGTGCTGTGGAATTCTCTACGCCATTTAAAATGGGATAGGTCCTCCGAGGGAGAAAAATACAAATCAACTTTTCTGTTTCCAGCCAAGATGGAATAACAGGAATTAGATTTAGGGTCCCACCCGAAACCACCAAATAGCCAGACAAAACATTTGAGACCATGGTTTTCAAGACACTGAACAGCAGGCAACAAAGGGAAAGTCGTCCTGAGAGACGTAAATACACAAGGCGGTGAGCGCTCACTAGAATGCCCCAGGGTGCGGGGCAGGGAAGGGCACCCAAGCGGACCTGGTGGGTCCCCTGACCTGAGGAGACAGAGCTGAAGTGCAGGGAGACCAGGGCAGCAAGAGATTGAACGACAGAATGCCAAGAGGAGAGACAACCCCAGAGATCGGCAGGGGTCCCCCTGGGATCACTGCAGAACACAACCAGCACATGCAGTTCTGTCCCTGGGCCAGGGAAGCAGAGGAAAGGATGACAGGGCCACTGCCTGTTCCCACCAGCCACACTGGAGAACCTCAAAAGTCACAGGGGGTTGGGTGGAGAATTCAGAAGGATTTTGCCTCAATAGCGAGGAATAATTAGCCCTGGGCTCTGGTCCCACCTAGCTAATCTTAAAAGCAAGGTTAAATCTTCCAAGTAAATCAACCATGTCTCAGAGAAAGCTCAAAAATATTTATAGGATAACAAAACTATTCAATACTGAACAAGATAAAATTTACAATATCTAGCATCCATCAAAAATAACCAGCCATGGGGACTTCCCTGGTGGTGCAGTGGTTAAGAACCCGCCTGCCAATGCAGGGGACACGGGTTTGTGCCCTGGTCTGGGAAGATCCCACATGCCGCAGAGCAACTAAGCCCACGAGCCACAACTACTGAGCCAGTGCGCCACAACTACTGAAGCCCTCAGGCCTAGAGCCTGTGCTCCGCAACAAAATAAGCCACCACAATGAGAAGGCTGTGCATCGCAGCAAAGAGTGGCCCCTGCTTGCTGCAACTGGAGAAAGCCCACACGCAGCAACAAAGACCCAACGCAGACAAAAACAAAATTAAAAAAAAAAAAAAAAAAGTCACTCATAATAACCAAGGAGTGAGCTCATCAAGAGGAAATAACAATCCTAAACATGTATGCACCTAACAACAGAGCTTCAAAATACAGGAAGTAAAAACTGAAAGAACTGGTTTGAAAGACAATCAGTGTGATTCACCATATTATCCCATCCGAGATCAAGAACAAGACAAGGATGTCTACTGTTACCACCGCCAGTCAACACTGTACCGGAGGGTCTACAGCCAGTAAAAGAGGGCAAAATAACTAAATAAAAGGCATACATATCGTAAAGAAAGAAATAAAACTGTGTTTATTTGCAGATGATGTGATCATTTATGTACAAAATCTGACAAAATCTACAAAAGATGATAAAAAAACAATACACACAAGTCATATATATCTCTAAATACTAGCCAATTGAAATTTTAAAATATCACTGAAACAGCTTCAAATTGCATAAAATATCTCAGGATAAATCTGAAAAAGACATACAATGCCTGTACACTGAAGGTTATAAAACACTGCTGAATTTAAAAAAGACCTAAACAAATGGAGGGACACGCCTTGTTCATGGATCAGATTACTCAGTATTGTTATTTTCTCCAAATTTATCTACATTCATCATCCTCTCAGTCAAAATCTGCAAAGCAGGATTTTTGGAGAAAATCTCATGAAAATGCAAAGGGTCTAAAATAGTCAAAACAACACTAAAAAAAAGAAGAACAAAGTTGCAGGGCTAAACTGCCTGATTTCAAGACTTATTATAAAGCTCAGTAACCAAGAAAGTGTGGCGTCGGAGCCAACACAGACAAATAGATCAAAGGAACAAAACAGAAAGCCCAGAAATAGGCCCACACATATACGGGAAACAGATTTTTTTTTTATAATGGTGCAAAGGCAACTTGGTGCAGAAGGAATAATCTTTTGAACAAATGGTACTGGAGCAATTAGATAGCCATCTGCAAATACATAAATATAGGCCGACGTCGGAGCTCTTGCGGGTTTGGTTCTAGATCACCACAATAAAGCAAATGCCGCAATAAAGCAAGTCAACACAAATTTTCTGTTTCCCAGTGCATATGAAAGCTATGTCTACACTATCCTGTAGTCTATTAAGTGTGCAATTCTAAAAAAAAATACCTACCTTAATTAAAAAATGCTTTACAGCTGAAAGTGTAACCATCATCTGAACCTTGAGCAAGTCATATTCTTTTTGCAATAGTAACATCACAGATCACTGATCGGAGATCATCAAATGAATATAATAATAATGAGTCCGTAGAGCTGGAACACCCAGCTCGGGGTCTCTTCCCTCTGCCGTCACGGAACTACCCCGGAGCCCGAGGGGAGGGTGACCTCACTGAGGCTGCCGGCTCTGGAGGGGGCCCCGGCGGCCAAAGCTGTGACAGTCGTGGGGACGGCGGGCCGGTTGTTTCAACAAGTAACTTCAAGACAAAATGGAAAAACAAGGAGGTTTGTGCCTGAGATCATGTTGCTGTGAACCCGGGATGGCCACCTTGTGCCAGGTGCAGGAAGTGAAGCTCCCAAAGTTCAAGTGATTTGACCAAGGACACCCAGGTCAGAAGTGGACAGACCAGATTTGATGCCGTCTTTCTGCCTCCAAGTCAAGAACCCTTTTATACCAGCCGTGTGGATGAAAGGCTCTTGGTGCTGCAGCCAGGAGTCAGTGCTGTGCCTCTGAGATGGGAGAGCCAACTTCAGGACACCGGTCTACAAGAGACCTCCCAACCCCACATAATATCAAATGGTGAAAATCTCCCAGAGATCTCCATCTCAACACCAGCACCCAGCTTCACTCAAAGACCAGAAAGCGACAGTATTGGACACCCTATGCAAAACAACTAGCAAGACAGGAACACAACCCCACCCATGAGCAGAGAGGCCGCCTAAAATCATAATAAGTCCACAGACACCCCAAAACATGCCACCTGACGTGGACCTGCCCACCAGAAAGACAAGATCCAGCCTCATCCATCAGAACACAGGCACTAGTCCCTTCCACCAGGAAGCCTACACAACCCACTGAACCAACTTTAGACACTGGGGACAGACACCAAAAACAACGAGAACTACGAACCTGAAGCCTGCAAAAAGGAGACCCCAAACACAGTAAGACAAGCAAAATGAGAAGACAGAAAAACACCCAGCAGATGAAGGAGCAAGATAAAAACCCACCAGACCTAACAAATGAAGAGG
>RJWK010007989.1:0-48603 GCA_004363435.1 Platanista minor
TTTTGGAGACCAAATATTTCCATTATGGTCCAATTATCTATAAATATATAAAATAGCTAGCATTTATTGGGCAATTATTCTATGTCAGGCACTGTTCTAAATGTTCTGCATGTATTACTTTTTTAAATCATCAGAATAATCTATAAAATACATATTAATGAGATCTCTATTTTACCAAGGCAAGGGGAGTTAAGTAAGTTGACCAAAGTCACACAGCTAGTACGAGGAGCAAAACTAGAAAACAAACCAAGCAGCCTGACTCAGAGCCCAGGCTCATAACTACTATACCATACTACATCCTTTATGGATAAAGACATTGACAAAGTGGGAAGCACATACTTAAAGTTCTCCATTCTTATTCTTGTAATTTTAAATATTCTTTAAATGTTGTCATTTTCCATAGTACCTTTCAACTTCAAAAGTCTAAACCTTTATCAGCAAGTATGTATATATGATAGATTTTCTTGAGATGTTAGGTGTAAATCAAATGTCAATAAATTGAATCATATATCATGCTAAACATGTATATTTTCAGAGATGATTTCACTTCGTTTTCACATAATCTTTTGTTGATGATGGCTCCTAATTCTTAAATTTACTTGTTAACAGATAATTGACAAATAAATAAGGGATAAATAATTATGAATCATTCCTCCACAGCACCTCCCTCTCTCTCTCTCTCTCTCTCCCCCTGAGCAAAGGCAATTAAGAGAGATTGCTATTTAAAAGAATCACAAAGAGAATGTTTTTGAAATAAGGGTGAATGGACTTTAAATTAGATATTATCTGGTATCAGTGGTATCAGTTTCTCATATGCAACACTGGCATAGAGCGAGAGCTATCAGCATTTATAGTGGCATAATTTAAAAGGAAATTCAGATCCAGTAAAGTTAATTTCCTTGGGTTCCACACCAAGGTCATGCTTGAGAGTGAAAACAAAAACATAGGTATTTTCTAAACACTTTTATGGAAAAATTGACTGTCTGGAGGGCAATTCCCATCCCACCCCCCTCCAATCCCTGGGAATCCACAAACCTGGCAACTCTCTTCCAACTGTAATTAATTTTATACACTACTTAAAATGATCCAGTTCCCCACTTAGCAGAGGAATGAGAGTCAAAAGATTAGAAAATCTTTCCCATTGTTTTTCTTTGCAAAATTTAAGGAAAGAACTTCATTGGCAAAACTGTTCACATGTGATGGATTTCTTCACTCAACCTCTCACAACACAATGGCTGGGAGCTTGCAAAACCCTGGTTTTGGAGAAGCTGGAAAGAGAAGACAAGGGAATCTTGTTTCGGTCCTAGTTGCCTAATAATATTGAGACTCCTCGTAAGAATAAGGTTAGGGCTTCCCTGGTGGCACAGTGGTTAGGAATCCGCCTGCCAATGCAGGGGACAAGGGTTCAAGTCCTGGTCCGGGAGGTTCCCACATGCCGCGGAGCAGCGTGCGCCACAACTACTGAGGCTGTGCTCTAGAGCCCGCGAGCCACAACTACTGAAGCCTGCGTGCCTAGAGCCCATGCTCCGCAACAGGAGAGGCCACCGCAATGAGAAGCCCACGCACCGTGACGAGGAGCAGCCCCCGCTCGCTGCAACTAGAGAAAGAAGGCACGCAGCAGGGAAGACCCAACGCAGCCAAAACTAAATAAATAAAATAAATACATAAATTAAAAAAAAAAAAAAGAATAAGGTCAAAAGATCACCCACATAGGAATTAATAGGAACTCTTCTCTACTTCTTGTCTGTATGCCCGATTTCCCAATCTTGATAGGAAGATCCTAAGCGTTCAAAACCTTGCTTTGTTTCTTTTACATCCTCAATTAGTGTCTACTCAGAGAGTAAATGGAACATTACTAATATCTTCAGGTCAAATTATTAAAATAGCTACATACATGAATAATATAAATCATGTAGCATAACATATAAAAATTATATAAAATACTATGCAGATGCATTAAGTTTATAAGAGTTTATAAGTATTACAGGGAAGCAGTTACCATAGAATGGAAAGACTATTAGCCTAGGCAAGTGCTTGAATCTCAATCTGCAGTTCACCAGCTGTAGGATCCTTAGCAAATCCATTAACATTTGAGCTAGAATGTCTTCATCATCATGTTATGGGATACAGAATGGGGATATATAAAAATTTGAAACTGAAAACTTTGTCCTCTAAGTAGCTTCTGATCTAAGCACAGAAGAGACTTATAGATGTGAAGGGAAGATTAACTGCAAGATATGTCTAAACAAGAGCGTGATGTTTGATATATGGGTATAATAGTAACTATACTCACAGGATTATTTTGAGAAGTAAATGCAATAATGGATGTGAGAGTACTTAGTAGATAGTAAAACAAGTTTTGAAGATTCCATGCTATAAACTCATTTCCACTAGGCCAGGTTTTATTTTTACTGTTGTTGCATCATTTGACTAAAACATTTGCTATGTCATTCCAATAACAGGTAGTGTTGGAAGAGTCACACTCAAAATGTATGAATCCCAAAATGATTCGGGTAAGTATTCCTGTGCCCCATGAGGAAGATTAAGTGACTCTCTCCACTCCTGCCTTCTACTTGTAATATCCAAGAATGTAGCATCATACTTGGGAGACTTTTACCACCAATACCTTCAGAGTAGAAATCTCTTCCTTGTTACCAAAGAAAACACAAACTCAAATTGGGAGATTGGGATTGACATATACACATTACTATATATAAAATAGATAAGTAATAAGAACCCGCTATATAGCACAGGGAATTCTACTCAATACTCTGTAATGGCCTATATGGGAAAAGAATCTTTAAAAAAAGGAGTGAAAAAAAAATATATATATATATGTATGTATAACTGATTCACTTTGCTGAATACCTGAAACTAACACAACACTGTAAATTAAGTATACTCCAATAAAACTTTTTTTAAAAACCACAAACTCAAAATCTATGCTTGACTGAAATACCTTTTCCTTGATTAATTTCATCATAAAGTCCCTTTCATCCCCAATTATTTTTTGTCACCTCTACCCTAAAGAACTTATACAATAAATGCTCTGAGCTTGGAAATCTTGTGGAATAGTAACAAGGGAAAGTTATCAGATAACATAATACATGCAGTGAAACTGAGTTCTTCTAAAAGAACTATGCATGACCACAGCATGGGTTTTCTTTCTTCCAGTTATATGGGATTGTTTTAAATTTTATTCACCTTCCCTAAGCAAGCATGAGGATGTATTGGATACACAGTGTGAATCTATCAAATTCCAAAGGACCTAGTTGCAGTTGGGCAGAAAAGTGAGTATGATGGAACTAACGGGCATCTCAGCTCACAGCTTTCAAGGATATAAACAGTGGATCACTTTGTTTGATTTTAAAATGGAAGAGCAGGGGAAAGCCTAATTATGGAGGGTAAGTGCTGTGCCTTAAATAACCATAAAACAACAATCTGTGTCAGTTCATGGCAGGAAGAAAACAGATTAATTTTGGAACAAAGAATGGTAGAAAAGAATCCATTAATTCTCAAGACTTTTAAGCCCCCAAAGACTGCTGACACCAGTTTTCCGGTGCTGCAATCCTTCCCCCACTGTTGGGCAGCAGTATACAAATGCCAGCCATTTAAATGTTGCAGATGAAGTTTGCAGCTGAGAACTAGGAAGTCAGTATTGGGAGCAAAGGGATCCACAGTTCTTCAATGGCTCTGACTCCTAGTGTGCATTTAAATCCAAATTCCGATGCAGGTAGCTAACCAGAATAATAAGAGTCATTTCAGCTTTGAGGTTTGGGGTTCCACTCATAAGTATCATAAATAGGATGAATGACAAACTGTCTTTAATTACTGGCATCTCTATGAAACAAAAATCCAAACTAAACTAAAAAATTGTCCATTAAAGGGCATAAATGCCTTGATTAAAACATATACAAATAAAACATCAAATATAAGCAAAAGAATATAAACATTTAATAAGATTTAAAATTAATGAGTGCATGAATTCCACCAAAAACAAATATTTAGGTCAGGTCACACGTTGAGTATGCCTTACTTTCATGATTAATTAACCCTGCAAAACAAACAACTACAAAATATCAGCAGCAAAAAATATAAAGCATCTATTTTTCACTCATGCACCTCCTGAGATTCAACTGATGTAGACTGGGCTCTAAGACCAACTGATGTAGGTCTTGTCTGTGTCCAGGTTCAGTTTCTCTCATCCTTCTTGGACCAGTACTCAAGACAGGCACAAGTATGTTTCAAGCCTTTGCTTATAACACATCTGCTAATACCCTGTTGGTCAAAGCAAGTCACATGACCAAACCTAAAGCTAAGGGGCAGAGAAACACACTTTGTCCACCCTAAGGCCCTGGTAAGGGTATGAATGTATAATACCACCATATCAGGAGAATAAATAGCTGCAACCAATAATTCAATCTACAACACCATGGATGTCACAAGGAGAAATGAACTATTTATGTCCATACTAGGCCTTTATAGACCAGGAAAATTGTACAACAAAATAAGAAAGAAGAACTTAACAATCCTCAGAGCTGTAAAGAATCTTAGTCTCACAGTCTCACTTCACAGTTGAGGAAATTGAGATCTCAAGAGGAAGAGACTTTGCCATAGTCATGTGACTGTTTAGTGGCCTACTCAGTTTGGGCCAATTCACCTTCCAATACACAAAAGCAGGACACACCAGAGGAAGGGGAGGAGCCTTCTTCCCATGTGAAAGGGAGTCAGTTCTAGTAACAAAGCTTTCCTAAAGATGAAATTTTTTAATAAAATTGAAGTGTTTCACTAAAACACAGAAGTCTCAGGCCTCCTGGAAATTTCTGGCAAGAATGCAATATTATATAAACAACTGTCAAACTCACAACTTCCATAACCAGCTATTATGCCTAATTTAACAAAAATAATGTCATCTGTATATGTCTATAATCTTTATCCTTCCTCAGATGGGACCATAAATACCATAAATCATTACTAAAATTATTCTGGTTTGTTATCCTCCTTGATGGTTCTACCCAATTTGTCCTTACAAGTCTCTAACGTTTCACTCTTCACTCAGTGGATCCACACCAAGAGGCTCATCACCCCTTCCAAGGTCCTCTCTCATGACACCCAAAACTACCTGTTCTTTTTTTTTCTCTACATCTTACCCTCAATCTTCACAAAAGTATTTTTTCACTATCACGTGATCCTCTTGTTATTTTTAAGTTTTGGAGAGATAAATGATTTGGCCGTACAATTGAACAACAGGGCCTAGCCAAGGTCAAGCACAAAGCCAGGGTACTGAATGAATGAAACTGAATGATAAAATATGAAGACTGCGCAGAGGTGTGCTGACTGTCCCAAACAAATAAACCCTAAAACAAAGCATAATCATATTGTTCTGGGTTAACAGGGACAAATGAGCTCTCACGTAAACGAACACAAAGCCTGTTACATTTAGAAAATAAAATCTTGCATTTCTGCTGCAAGTAGAAAAAGGAGGCTGGGGTATAGTAAGAGACTGTTCCAAAATCCTTCAGTTCTTCAGATATTTAAAGGTATGTCCAACAGAAGAAAGATAAGTTGTGTTTGGTAGAGCTCCAGAAAACAGAACTAGGACAAGTAGGTGAAGTTAGGGAGAGAAATTATTTATGCTCAAAATGTGGAATAACTGTGTAACAATTAGAGCTATCTAAAAATGGACTAGGCTGCCTCATGTGGCACCAAGTTCCAGGTCACCAGGAGCGTCTGAGGAGAAACAAAGTGACAACTTACCAGGGATGACATTGAGGGGATTCTTTCTGGAGAGGAGGGGATAAGAGACGATGATGCTATGAGATGATCTTGACTCTGTGATTCCGATTCCCACCCTTTCATCCCCTCCTAGCTTCAATAAGGCCTCCTGGAAGGCAATAATAGTGAGGTGGTTAAGAAGGAGAGCCAGGGCAAGAAAACTTGCGTTCAAATACCACCCCTACCAGTTATTAGCTGAGTGACCTTGAGTGAATCACTTAATATTTTTGAGTCTCTACTTCCTCACCTGTAAAATAGAGTTTTCTACTACTACTTGTTATGAGGAATAAATGAGGTATTACACGTGAAGTGCTTCAAACAGTGCCTGGCAAAGACTAAGTGCTCAACAAATATTAGTTGTTACAATGATTATTATGACTCAAAGTAGGAAAAAATTAGAGGAGACAGAGTCATATTGGAAAGGACGCCATGATGATATAACTACCAACTCTGGCTATGCAAGGTAAACACACAGTGGTGGGATTGGTATAGACAGACAAAAGGCAAAGGGCCCACTCTGGTAGCCCCACTAGCATGCAAGGTTGCATGGTCAATGTCATGAACAATCATGGGATTTGGATACCTTTGCCTTTTTCATAGCACTCACTGACTCATTGCCAACCCCAGCATACACTGTGACTCTCCCCCTTCACTATGGTCTCTTCTATCAGATTGACCAAATCTCCCTGGAAATATATATCCAGCTGCCCAGTCTCACCCTTAGTCTTTAAAACAGACATGGAGAAAAGTGTGTTCACTGGAGCAGGTTGGGAAGAGAAATGTCTAAGGCCTATTTGCAAATAACAAGGAACAAAGGAAATTACATGCAGTAGATTCTTTTTGAGCTGCTTCTTGGAATGTGGGCACACTTGACTCATCTCTCTGTGAGCCCTTTTGCCCCACATTTTCTATTTCATCCCACTGAGATATCTGGAGCACACTCTTCCTTCTGTCTTCCCAGCCCCAACTCACCCCAGCTTTAAACGGTTCATTTCCTACATCGTCAGCCCACAGCCCTAGCCTGACCTCTCCCATCATATCAGTCAATTATGCATTCCACTGCTATACTGTGTCGACTTGTTCAACAATGTTTGGGTCTGAGCTCCTTGGGGAAAGGACCTTGTCATTTCTACTTTCACTTTGCAAGGTACCACGGGTATTCCCGGCACTGTCTAAATAATAAGATCAGGTTAAAGGTGAATTTTCTATGTGTTCAAGTTGCTAAATGAATAATGGCACCTTCTGTTCCTGATTTTAATGCCCTCACCTACTAACACTCATTTTATTTTCATATTTGGTGAAGAAAAGAAATATCTTATTTTAATTTAAATCTACTCTAGTGATCTTTTGAAATGAGTGAGGGCTGCCCTTGAGTTTAAATTTAAACACAAGGTCATCATGCAAAACTTTCAAAAGCCTATTTCTCCCAACAGTAATAATGTATTTTAATTATACAGTGTTATCTTTACCAACATTTGATAAATGTTTGTTGAATGAATAAACGAATGAGACTCAATGAACCTCATGACAAGACTAGGAGATAAGCTGGGTTGGTAATGGTTTTTCCCATCTTACTACCAAGGAATTAGAAGTTTTAAAACTGGTATCACAGGCAGGATTTGAATCCAGGTTTCCTGACTCTCAGTCCTAGCCAGATTTATTTGATGATCATTTCTCTACATTAGCATTTCTCAAACTATAGTAATTTGTATATCACCTTCAAGATTTTGGCATATCTACATACCATTTACACTATTGTTTGCTTTACATTTGTCTTTAAATTATTTCATTTTGATGTGTATTCCACTAGACAACTATATTTTTTGATGTTCATCCATGCATACCTTATATCAGCATACAAATGTTGACACAAGCCCCTGCCTAGCTCAGAACTTTCGCCACCTCCCCCTACCCCACAAACACCACCTCCTTGAACACATTCAAAACTTTCAGATTTAAAAGCAACTAATATAAGAAACAATTCTCTTTCATGCTTCTATCACTTTCCAGATCTTCTATTCTACATCCTCCCCTTTCAGCGGGGGGTGTTGGAAAGGCTAAACAAGCACTGACTTCAGGTTCTCCTCATTCACTGAGATAAGGAAAACTACAGTATCTGAGGTTCTGGCTGCTGGGACTACCTGGGAGCCAGCAGTGGGAAGCTCTTTCCTCTGCCAGGATAGCTGGCAGTGGGCATTTGAATAAGCCTCTTAAAGAGAGTCCACAACCTCCTTTTCTCCAACCGATTTCTTTCTTTCCATTTTTACTGCACCCTACTTAATTAAGACCTTTATCCACTCATGCCTGGGTCCTTGTAAGAGAATCCTAACTGGTGTCCCAGTTTCCTGCCTTTCTGACCCTGTCCACATACCCCAGTCTTCTGCGAGCTATTTTGAGATTACTCTCCTGCTTACAACTTCTCAATCACCCTTTCTCCCAGCCCTCACCCCGCCTACCACCCCACTGTCCTGAAGAAAACAATTAAGACCTTAGTAAATCGAGGAAAGAGAGTCCCCACACTCTTCCTGCTCCTACTCTGAGTGTAACACACAGCTGGGAATCCCTTACCCATCCTAACTGATTGAGTTCAACCTTGGCAATAATTCCAAGAAAGTAAGACCAGGCTTAATGCACTCAGAATGGGTGGTTTAATTCCTCATACTTGTCCAAGATAGACATTCAGCTGCTGTGTCCCAGAATGGCCATATTTGTTATCAAAATGTTGGAATACTTTTCTACCACCTGGCAAATTGCCACTACCACTAGTTCTCCAGGTGTCCTTCCACTGCTCCAGGAGACCTAGTCCCCCTATCTCTAAACTAAAGCACAGCAGAGGGCTGCTGCAGTACCTTGCTCAACAGGTTCTTAAGTATTTTGAACATCACTATTATGAGCTAAATTGTGTAGCCCCAAAATTTATATGTTGAAGTCCTAATCCCCAGTACCTCAGACTGTTACTATTTGGGGAGATATTAAATTAATTATAGTGCAAAAAGTAATTAAGGTAAAACGAGATCATATAAGTGGGCTCTAATCCAAAATCATTGGTATCTTTGCAAGAAGACGAGATTAGGACACACATACGCATACATACACATATACACACACACACACAGAGGGAAGACCATATGAAGATACAGGGAGAAGATGGCCAACAACAAGCCAAGGAAAGAGGTCTCAGAAGAAAGCAATCCTGCTGACAGCTGGATCTCAGACTTCTAGCCTCTAGGACTGTGAAAAAAATAATATCTTTTGTGTAAGCCACCCAGTCTGTGGTACTTTGTTGTTGTTGTTATTGTTTTTGAATTTTATTTTTTTTTATACAGCAGGTCCTTATTAGTTATCTATTTCATACATATTAGTGCATATATGTCAATCCCAATCTCCCAATTCATACCACCACCACCACCCCACCCCCCATCCCAGTCTGTGGTACTTTGTTATGGCAGTCCTAGCAAACTGAAATACTCACCCTTGATCACAATCACAATTGATGAGTTAAGAACTGAAACTTAGAAAGTGGATCAGAAGTTGAGAGAGGCACTACTGACTTCCCAGGATGATTACTATGCATACTCCAATACAAGTTAGTGATTATACAGTGTATTTAGAAAAAGCAAGCCTTTGAAGCCATGGCTGACTACAATGATCTAATAATCTAGGAATTCTTTGAAGTTCCTATTCATATACCTCTCACAATAGGAAGAACAATTACGGAGCCCCTCAATTCTCATTTTATGTGATGGCTTTTTTCTCCTGTATTCCTTTGTCCATATCCTTCTGATAATGGTTCAAGAACCATCATCATATTGCTACACTTCCAATTTTTTTTTTTAGTATTCTCTTTGTTGGAGCAGTTTCAGATGAGGTAGAAAAGATTCACTTTTTGATAATAATTAAAAATGGTACTTGTCTCAATTATGATTTTATTAAACTTTTCAAATATATCAATTATTCTCACAAACAAAAAGGAAGATATTTAAGCAGGAGCCTTGGCATCAGGTAGACTTAGGTTCAGTGACTGGCTTTGCCACTGGTCATCTGTTTTGAGCTCAGATGTAATACCTAACCACTCCAGGTATTCTGTAAAAAATCTTTATTTATTCAGTACATATGTACTGAGCAAATCTTATGTTCAAGCTTTTACCTGGGACTAGGGATGCAGTGGTGAACAAGACTTATAACCTTTCAAGGGAATAAACATCAAATAAATAATTACGCACGAGAATTTAATTGAAATTGAAACAAATGCCATGAAAGACAAAGTAATGAACAGAAGTTGAGTATAGATGACCTGGCAACTGATCTAGTTGAATGGAGGATGGTAGGGAAGACAGAATTCTTCCTAGAAGAAGTGATTTTTAAGGTGAGATTTAAAGGCTGAGAAGTTGTCAAACAGGAGAGGAAGGAAAAGCAAGAGAGGTTGTTAGCATAAGTAAAGATTTGGCATGGAAAGGACCTTAGTAGTATACATGAAATACTGAAAGGAGACCAACATGATAGAGAAAGAGAGGTTTCAGAGGAGACTGAAGACATAGGCAAGACTTAGGTGAAGGCTTTGTTAAGAATGTTAGACTTCCTCTAAGGGCAATGAGAAGCCATTGGTGGGTTTTGATCAGGGTCAAGTCAAGAAGAAATTTAAATTTAGGAATCTCATATGCCTCTGTGAGTATTTACATAAAGTGTTTTGCTATTAATTACATAACAAATTCCAAGTTCTTTATTAGCATTGTCATTTATAACTGAAGAGTGATTTAGTTACCAACTCTATAGATGGAGTTTCTTCTGATCTGGAAGGAAGGAAGGGAGAAAGAAAGGAAAGAGAGAAAGAGAGAGAGAGAGAGAGAAAGAAGGAAGGAAGGAAGGAAAGAAAGAAAGAAAGAAAGAAAGAAAGAAAGAAAGAAAGAAAGAAAGAAAGAAAGAAAGAAAGAAAGAAAGAAAGGAAGAAAGAAGGAAAAAGAGAGAGAGAGGGAGAGAGAGAAAGAAAGAAAGAAAGGAAGGAAGGAAGGAAGGAAGAGAGAGAGGGAGGGTGGGAGAGAAAGAAAGAAAGGAAGAAAGGAAGAAAGAAAGAAAGAAGGGAGGGAGGGAGAGGGAGAGAGAGAGGGAGGAAGGAAGGAAGGAGGGAAGGAGGGAAGGGAGAGAGAGAGAGAGAGAAAGGAGAACAAAAAAGAAAAGGGGAAAAAAACTGCTCTAGACAGCCAAAACCAGTATCTTTGTTCCTCACTTTAAAGATAAAAGAAATTAAGAGGTCACAGAGATTAAGAAATTTGCCCTAGGCCACAAAATTAGGAAGTGGCAGCAGCGTTGGGTCTAGAACGCAAGGGAATAGTTAAAGGATTGTGAAGGAGGGAGAGAAAAAGTAAAAGAAACAATTTTCCTAACAATACTGAGTATCTACTCTGTGCCAAATGCTTTAAATATATTATGTTATTTAATCCTCAAAAAAAAAAAATCCATAAAAGTAGGTATAAGTATGCCCATTTTCTAGGGGAGAAAACTGAGTGAAGAGATTAAATCTTATGCCCCAAATCTTCTGGCTCCCATTTTAGTGAACTTGTCATTACACTGGTACTGCCCCTTTCAGGGTAATACAAAGGTCCATTGGTCAGTAACCAAACTCCAAAAACTGCTTTCTTCATCCTGGATGTCAGGAAGAGGGGAGACAGGTGATAAAAGCATACATTAAACCAGTGAATAAATCCCTTTTTCTTAAGGTTCCTCTGGGAAAAGGCAAGAGAGATTATAGAAGGATTGTTCACTTCCTTTACGCTTTCTAATCCCAGCCTGTTTGATTGAGGAATCTTCTTCTCCAACTCAGACCAAAAATGATTGATCAACAGATAGACATGTAGATAGATAATTTTAGAATCTTGCTGAGGACAGCCTACTACCTCTTTTAAAATTCTGTTTATCATTTTACTTTACTGGATGTTAAGTCTACAATTAAGAACACAATTTCATTATAGTACATGTAGCAGTGTGTAAAATGGCTTAAAACAGTGTCAGGATTCAGACTGCCTAGGTTCAGATAGCCACCTAGTATCCATTTGGATACTGTGCCTCACTTCCTTTACCCGTAAAATGGACAGAACCCCTATTTCACAAAGTAATTAGAAAAATTAAATAAAATAATATGTCTTAAAAAAATATGTCCTTAGCATAAAGTAAGCACGGCTATTACAATTTATCAAATACTGAATTTATACAATTATTTTATTTCTGTTTTTAGGAGCTATGGCTAAGATAGGACTTAGTACGTGGGCCTCTCACTGTTGTGGCCTCTCCCGTTGCGGAGCATAGGCTCCAGACGCACAGGCTTAGCGGCCATGGCTCACGGGCCTAGCCGGGCCCAGCCGCTCCGCGGCATGTGGGATCTTCTCGGACGTGGGCACGAACCTGTGTCCCCTGCAACAGCAGGCGGACTCTCAACCACTGCATGACCAGGGAAGCCCACAAAAGATTATTCTAAATCAATAGTCCTTGTTGAAAAAATAGAGATTTTTAAAAAGCAGTTTATAAAACAGCATTTATAGTTTGATCTCATTTACATAACGTCACATACATTAGGATACTAACCAAAATTTTTTAAATGACTATTTCTAGACGACCACAGTTTGGGTCATTTGATTTTTACTGTCTTCTTTTCATTTTCTCTATTGTTTGAATTTTTTTTACAGTGGGAATGTATTGGGTATTTGTTTAATCCTTAATAAATAAATATAGATTTTGGTAATCTATAAAGTTAAAAATGAGCAAAATTTTTATGATTAACAAATCATATGATTTATGATATATAAGTGATCGTTTCAGTAGCAAAATTAGTAACAAGTACACAGAACTTGTCAGGGATAGCAAGCTTTTACTCACACAGTGTGGATTTATCACAGCTATTGAAATTTACCCATAACATGCACTTTCTGAGAATGCCAATCCATTCCCACTATCCTTTCAGCAACACTCTTTCATCTGAAAACTTAGAAGAATACTGTGAGCCTTGCCTTCCTCTCCATGCCTATTGCTTTCTAGAAGCTCAGTATCCCAGCACTGGGAAGTTTAGAGATGAAGTCCAGCTCACTCATCCTACAAATAAATGAAGGAACTGAGACAGGGAGGTGACATGACCTGCGCAATGCCCCACAGCTAAAGCTTGTCAACACAATCTCTCTATCTTGTCAGTCATGGAAAGTTGTATACGTTAAATATGTACGGCTTTTTAAAATGTGTAATTATACCTCAATAAAGCGGTTAAAAAATAAACAAATAGTCATCTTGACACCATCATCAAACTTCCTTGGTCTCCTGGAACTCCCACATGAACCCAAACTAAGCTTGAGCTGGGATTTGTGTCTTGCACGTATTCACAGAGCTCTGGAGTGTGCCAGGCTGGAAGGACAGGCAGTCAGAAGACCCAAGCATGTGTCTATGATGCTGATCTGGCAAAAGTGGAGAGGTGTGTAGACATGAGGGCTCTTAGAAGCAGGAAGTTTTAGGGGAAAGAAGCATTTATGTGTTATCCAGATACCCAGGCCTAGAAAACCTTGACGATGCTTACACTGTAGAGTCAAAGAAGGATTCAGATATGGCATTTGCAGCCTCCTATCACCACAGAGGTGATGTCTGAAAGTAAAGGAGTAAATAGAATTCCACAATGTATGAAGAGGAGAGAACATAAACTTATGGGTTAGGTGAAAGAAAATATTCAGTAAAAAGTAATTTAAGAAACACTAATACTTATAATCTATTGAGAACCTACTATGTACTTTACATAAACTATCACCCCAAATTTTCATTACAATCCACAAACCTTGACTCCTCAACTGATGCTACACTGCCTCCCTGACAAGACGGGTTAGAGCAGTAAGATGAGGGCTTTGGTCATCACATCACAGAAGGTGATGGAGAAGACAATAATAAAGGGAAGGTTATTCCTGTCAAGTGGTGCTCTGGAGTTTAGAAGGATGAAGACTGTGAAAAGCCATTGGGTATGGTGTTTAAGACATTTTCAAAATCCTTTCAGAGTTTTATCTCCCTCCTATTACTGTGAAATCTGACCCTACTTGACTGACTGAATTTAATTACTAGGACTAAACTGAGTCTACAGTAAGTGTACTACTTTCTGGAAGTAAATTGATTCATCTGTATGAGGTAAAGGAAATTTTCCAGGAAGATGAGCTGCTATTTAGCAAATGCCTTCAGCTTATCAGAGCAGTGGTAGTCATTTATTGACACATATTAACTCATTCCTGCAGTGAGCCCAATCTATAAAGTCTTTAAATATGCTTCATAAGCCATTCCTCATTCCTTCCTCCTCTCCCATCCCTACCTTCTTGCCTAAAGCTATTACAGGTAGTCTGCAGAAAGCTGCAGTTAAGATAATCAACCACTGCAAATGGGATGTGATTCCAGCATGTTTCCCTGAAGTGAGACTAGCTCTGAACTGCTTTCTGTCATGAGGAAGTTTGTATTCATGTACGTGTAAACTTGTTAATCATTATTTACCTTCAAGTGTTTTAGTCATTCTCATTTTCCTGCTTTTCTCTTGTCTACAAAATATCTGAGTTTCTGATGATACTCATTCTATTAGATGATTCTTAAAGTTGTAACGTCTTCCACATCTGTATATAAGTTAATGACTGCACTTTTCCTAAAAGTGTGATTCACTGACATGTGTCCTAGATCAGCACCGTCCAATAGAAACAGAATGCAGACCATATATGTAATTTAAAATTTTCTAGTTACCACATTAAAAAAATTAAAAAGGAAAAGGTAAAATAAACTTTCATAATATATTCTATTTAACCCAATATATCTAAAATAATATCGCTTCAACATTGAATCAATAGTTTAAAATTGTTAAGGGGATGTTTTACATTTCTTTGTACTAAGTTTTCAAAATCCAGTGTGTATTTTACACTTACAGCACATTTCAATTCAGACTAGTCACATTTTGTGTGCTCAGTAGCCACATGTGGCTAGAAGCCACCACATTGGGCAGCACGGGTCTAGATCCTGAATGAAGATATTAAATGAGATCAGACTTTTAGCTGAGTCCTCTGTTAAGGTTCTCTCCCTCCTTAACTCCTCACCACCACCACCACCCAATTTAGAAATACAGTTCTTTCTCAGGCCAATCTTCCCAACTAATTAGGAGCTATGTCTTAGACATTTCTGCCATCCATCTCCCACCTTCCACTCTCCCTTATCGACAAACCCTTCATTGGAAATGGTGCCCAGGGAGGCTGGCAATTGACCAGAGGTCAAATAGTGGGTAAGATCTAAATTCAGTCTTATTAATGACCAGACCAGAGCTCTTCTGACTTCCTTAAGCATCCAACCTTTTCGCTTCCCGTTATTTCCACTTTAGAGCTCAGTCACTCTTCTTTTTAGACTCACCAAGAAAAGAACTGATCTTACTTACCCTTCTTCTCAGACATTAAATTTAGAGGCCAAAACTAAACTGATCCTCCAAGCACAACAGATGGATTCAGAGATTGTCCACTGGTAGCTGAGACCTGGCAACTTCTCTTTTTCGTTCTTTAAACATAAAGCTAATAAACTCTCCACCTAGGAAGGGAGTAGTGGTTATTCACTAGCTGATGTTCTAAGAATTCTGCTCCATGCATTCATTTATACTCAGAAGACTGGAAGATTAGATTCCAAAATGTTATTATGGTAATCTCTCCGGATGCCAAAAGCAATTTGTTATTGTTGTTTATTTGTGGTTTGGGATTTTTCTGCAACGAATACATGTATTATTTCTGTGCAAACAAATAATATACGATAATAACAAATAAATGTCCCTACTGCCTCTTATAAAGAAAAAGTCTGATCATCCAGTCCTGGTTTAATTTCCCCAGGTCTACAAATAGAAGCTTTTTTTTTTTCAGATAATCATCTAAATATTTTCCAGGGGTAGAAATGGAGACAGAATGCAGTCTGAGGCCCCACTGTATAAAAATCACTCATCAGCATAAAATGACTTAACAGTAATTCAGGTTGAGCACCCAGAGCATTCCACTTAGATGTCTATCGTGCAGAATGTGACAACACTTGATCCCTTCAGCAGTGCTCAGGGTACACATTTGCTGACCTTTCCTTTTCTCAATCAACAACAACAACAACAAAAAAAGGTTACAGTCAGCTCCTAATATTATACAGCCAAAGAAACTAAGAGAGAGTACATTTTATGCATTTAAAAAATATATATTCTTTTGTCTTAGGTAAATTTAAATAAAGCCTTTTATTGATCATTTTCAACAGACAAAAAAGTAAGATTCCCACACATATCAATCTATCTTGAACGGTTCGTACTTTAGCTTTCAACATACAATGTGAAGATGGGGAAAGGAGAAAACCTTGTATTTTCCTAAGATTTTCATGTTCACATTCCATGCTATAAGAAAATGAACCCTGCATGTCTACAGGCAGATAGTACTTATAATTTGTAATTTTTTTGGTAAAGATGCACTATTTGTTCCAAATCTGGTACAAAATGCACAGCTACATTAAAACAGCGACATTGGAGATGGCGGAGGAGTAAGACGTGGAGATCACCTTCCTCCCCACAAATACATCAGAAATACATCTACATGTGGAACAACTCCTACAGAACACCTACTGAACTCTGGCAGAAGACCTCAGACCTCCCAAAAGGCAAGAAACTCCCCACGTACCTGGGTAGGGCAAAAGAAAAAAGAAAAAACAGAGACAAAACAAGAGGGATGGGACTTGCACCTTTGAGAGGGAGTTGTGAAGGAGGAAAGGTTTCCACACACTAGGAAGCCCCTTCCCGGGTGGAGACACGGGTGGCGGGAGGGAAGCTTCAGAGCCATGGAGAAGAGCACAGCAACAGGTGCACGGAGGGCAAAGAGGAAAGATTCCCGCACGGATGATCGGCGCCGACTGGCGGGGCTGGGAGCTGAGGCTCGGGCTTCGGTCAGAGCGCAGGTAGAGGACTGGGGTTGGCGGTATGAACAGAGCCTGAAGGGGGCTAGTGCGCCACAGCTAGCCGGGAGGGAGTCCGGGAAAAAGTCTGGACCTGCCAATGAGGCAAGAGACCACTGTTTCCGGGTGTGTGAGGAGAGGGGATTCAGAGCACCACCTAAGCGAGTTCCAGAGACAGGCACAAGCCACAGATATCAGAGCAGACACCAGAGATGGGAATGGGACGCTAAGGCTGCTGCTGCAGCCACCAAGAAGCCTGTGTGCAAGCACAGGTCACTCTCCACACCTCCCCTCCCGGGAGCCTGTGCAGCCCACCACTACCAGGGTCCCGTGATCCAGGGACGACTACCCCCGGAGAACACACGGCGTGTCTCAGGCTGGTGCAATGTCACAGCGGCCTCTGCCGCGGCAGGTTCGCCTCGCATTCCGTACCCCTCCCTCCCCCAGCCTGAGTGAGCCAGAGCCCCTGACTCAGCTGCTCCTTTAACACCATCGTGTCTGAGCCAAGAACAGACACCCTCAGGTGACCTACACCCAGAGGCGGATCCAAATCCAAAGCTGTACACCAGGAGCTGTGCGAACAAAGAAGAGAAAGGGAAATGTCTCCCAGCAGCCTCAGGAGAAGCGGATTATATCTCCACAATCAACCTGATGTACCCTGCAACTCTGGAATACCTGAATAGACAACGAATCATCCCAAAATTGAGACAGTGGACTTTGTGTGATTTTGTCTGTACAGCTTTGCTTTTACCATTTGTTCTAGGGTTCTGTCTGTCCGTTTATTTTATTATTATTATTATTTTAGTATAGTTATTTAGCATCTGTTATCATTGCTGGATTTGTTTTTTGGTTTGGTTGCTCTCTTCTTTCTTTTTTTAAAATTACTTTTCAATATTTTTAATTTTAATAACTTTATTTTATTTTATTTTTCTCCTTCTTTCCTTCATTTTTTTTCTCCCTTTTCTTCTGAGTCAGGTGGCTAACAGGGTCTTGGTGCTCCGACTGGGTGTCAGGTCTGTGCCTCTGAGGTGGGAGAGCCAAGTTCAGGACATTGGTCCACCAGAGACCTCCTGGCTCCACATAATTTCAAACAGCGAAAGCTCTCTCAGATATCTCCATCTCAACACTAAGACCCAGCGCCACGCAACGACCATCAAACTACAGTGTTGGACACCCTACTCCAAACAACTAGCAACACAGGAAGACAACCCAACCCATTAGCAGAGCAGCTGCCTAAAATCATAATAAGGTCACAGACACCCCAAAACACACCACCGGACATGGTCATGCCCACCAGAAAGAGAGTATCAACCCTCATCCACTAGAACACAGGCACCAGTCTGCTGCACCAGGAAGCCTACACAACCCACTGAACCAACCTTAGCCACTGGGGGAAGGCACCAAAAACAACAGGAACTACGAACACGCAGCCTGCGAAAAGGAGGCCCAAAACACAGTAAGTTAAGCAAAATGAGAAGACAGAGAAACACACAGCAGATGAAGGAGCAAGGTAAACACCACCAGACCAAACAAATGAAGAGGAAATAGGCAATCTACCAGAAACAGAATTCAGAGTAACGATAGTAAAGATGATCCAAAATCATAGAAATAGAATGGAGAAAATATGAGAAACATTTAACAAGGACCTAGAGGAACTAAAGAGCAAACAAACAATGATGAACACCATAATAAATGAAATTAAAACTTCTATAGAAGGAATCAAAGGCAGAACAACTGAGGCAGAAGAACGGATAAGTGACCTGGAAGATAAAATAGTGGAAATAACTACCACAGAGCAGAATAAAGAAAAAAGAATGAAAAGAATTGAGGACAGTCTCAGAGACCTCTGGGACAACATTAAATGCACCAACATTTCAATTATAAGGGTCCCTGAAGAAGAAGAGAAAAAGAAAGGGACTGAGAAAATATTTGAAAAGATTATAGTTGAAAACTTCTCTAATATGGGAAAGGAAATAGTCAGTCAAGTCCAAGAAGGGCAGACTCCCATACTTGATAAATCCAAGGCAAAACACACCGAGACACATATTAATCAAACTGTCAAAAATTAAATACAAAGAAAAAATACTGAAAGCAGCAAGGGAAAAACAACAACATACATACCAGGGAATCCCCATAAGGTTAACAGCTGATCTTTCAGCAGAAACTCTGCAAGCCAGAAGGGAGTGGCAGCACATATTTAAAGTGATGAAAGGGAAAAACCAACAACCAAGATTACTCTACCCAGCAAGGATCTCATTCAGACTCGATGGAGAAATTAAAACCGTTACAGAAAAGCAAAAGCTAAGAGAAGTCAGCACCACCAAACCAGCTTTACAACAAATGCTAAAGGAACTTCTCTAGGCAGGAAACAGAAGAGAAGGAAAAGACCTACAAAACCCCAAAACGATTAAGAGTGTTGTAATAGGAACATACATATCGATAATTACGTTAAATGTAAATGGATTAAATGCTCCAACCAACAGACACAGACTGGCTGAATGGACACAAAAACAAGAACTATACATATGCTGTCAACAAGAGACCCACTTCAGACCTAGGGACAGATACAGACAGAAAGCGAGGGGATGGAAAAAGATATTCCACGCAAATGGAAATCAGAAGAAAGCTGGAGTAGCAATTCTCATATCAGAAAAAAAGAGACTTTAAAGTAAAGAGTATTACAAGAGACAAGCACATTACATAATGATCAAGGGATCAATCCAAGAAGACAATATAACAATCGTAAATATTTATGCACCCAACATAGGATCACCTCAATACATAAGGCAAATGCTAACAGCCATAAAAGGGGAAATCGACAGTAACACAATCATATTAGGGGACTTTAACACCCCACTTTCACCAATGAACAGATCATCCAAAATGAAAATAAATAGGGAAACACAAGCTTTAAATGATACTATAAACAAGATGCACTTAATTGATATTTAAAGGACATTCTATCCAAAAACAGCAGAATACACTTTCTTCTCAAGTGCTCATGGAACATTCTCCACGGTAGATCATATCTTGGGTTGCAAATCAAGGCTTGGTAAATTTAAGAAAATTGAAACTGTATCAGGTATCTTTTCTGACCACAACGCTATAAGACTAGATATCAATTAGAGGAAAAAAACTGTAAAAAATAAAAACACATGGAGGCTAAACAATACACTACTAAATATCCAATATATCACTGAAGAAATCAAAGAGGAAATCAAAAAATACCTAGAAAAAAATGACAATGATAACCCAAAACCTATGGGATGCATCAAAAGTGGCTCTAAGAGGGAAGTTTATAGCAAGACAACCCTACCTCAAGAAACAAAAAAAATCTCAAATAAACAACCTAACCTTACACTTAAAGCAATTAGAGAAAGAAGAACAAAAAAAAACACCAAAGTTAGCAGAAGAAATCATAAAGATCAGATCAGAAATAAATGAAAAAGAAATGAAGGAAACAATAGCAAAGATCAATAAAACTAAAAACGGTTCTTTGAGAAGATAAACAAAATTGATAAACCATTAGCCAGACTCATCAAGAGAAAAAGGGAGAAGACTCACATCAACAGGATCAGAAATGAAAAAGCAGAAGTAACAACTGACACTGCAGAAATACAAAGGATCATGAGAGATTACTACAAACAACTCTATGCCAATAAAATGGACAACCTGGAAGAAATGGACACATTCTTAGAAAAGCAAAACCTTCCAAGACTGAACCAGAAAGAAATAGAAAATATAAACAGACCAAACACAAGCACTGAAATTGGAACTGTGATTAAAAATCTTCCAACAAACAAAAGCCCAGGACCAGATGGTTTCACAGGCAAATTTTATCAAACATTTAGAGAAGAGCTAACACCAATCCTTCTCAAACTCTTCCAAAATATAGCAGAGGAAGAAACACTCCCAAACTCATTCTACAAGGCCACCACCACCCTGATATCACAGCCAGACAAAGATGTCACAGAAAAAGAAAACTACAGGCCAATATCACTAATGAACATTGATGCAAAAATCTTCAACAAAATACTAGCAAACAGAATCCAACAGCACGTTAAAAGGATCATACACCATGATCAAGTGGGGTTCATCCCAGGAACGCAAGGATTCTTCGATATACGCAAATCAATCAATGTGATACACCATATTAACAAATTGAAGGAGAAAAACCATATGATCATCTCAATGGATGCAGAAAAAGCTTTCAACAAAATTCAACACCCCTTTATGATAAAAACTCTCTAGAAAGTGGGCATAGAGGGAACTTACCTCAACATAATAAAGGCCATATATGACAAACCCACAGCCAACATCATTCTCAATGGTGAAAAACTGAAAGCATTTCCACTAAGATCAGGAACAAGACAAGGTTGTCCACTCTCACCACTATTATTCAACATAGTTTTGGAAGTTTTAGACACAGCAATCAGAGAAGAAAAAGAATAAAAGGAATCCAAATCGGAAAAGAAGAAGTAAAACTGTCACTGCTTGCAGATGACAAGAGACTATACGTAGGGAATCCTAAAGAGGCTACCAGAAAACTACTAGAGCTAATCAAGAATTTGGTAAAGTAGCAGAATACAAAATTAATGCACAGAAATCGCTTGCATTCCTATACACTAATGATGAAGAATCTGAAAGAGAAATTAAGGAAACACTCCCATTTACCACTGCAACCAAAAGAATAAAATACCTAGGAATAAACCGACCTAAGGAGACAAAAGATCTGTGTGCAGAAAACTATAAGACACTGATGAAAGAAATTAAAGATGATACAAACAGATGGAGAGATATATCATGTTCTTGGATTGGAAGAATCAACAGTGTGAAAATGACTATGCTACGCAAAACAATCTACAGATTCAATGCAATCCCTATCAAACTATCAATGGCATTTTTCACAAAACTAGAACAAAAAAATTCAAAATTTGTATGGAAACACAAAAGACCCCGAATAGCCAAAGCAATCTTGAGAAAGAAAAATGGAGCTGGAGGAATCAGGCTCTCGGACTTCAGACTCTACTACAAAGCTATAGTAATTAAGACAGTATTATACTGGCACAAAAACAGAAATATAGATCAATGGAACAGGATAAAAACCCCAGAGATACACTTCCCTGGTGGTGCAGTGGTTGAGAGTCCGCCTGCTGATGCAGGGGACACGGGTTTGTGCCCCGGTCCAGGAGGATCCCACATGCCGCGGAGCAGCTGGGCGCATGAGCCATGGCTGCTGAGCCTGCATGTCCGGAGCCTGCGCTCCTCAACAGGAGAGGCCACGGCAGTGAGAGGCCCGCGTACAGCAAGAAAAACCACAAAAAACACAAAAAACCCCAGAGATAAACCCATGCACGTATGGTCACCTTATTTTTGATAAAGGAGGCAAGAATATACAATGGAGATAAGACAACCTCTTCAATAAGTGCTGCTGGGAAAAGTGGACAGCTACATGAATGAAATAAAAATAAATACAAAATATTTTTTTAATAATTTTTAAAAATAAAAATAAAAGAATGAAATTAGAACACTCCCTATCACCATACACAAAAATAAACTCAAAATGGATTAAAGACCTAAACGTAAGGCCAGACACTATAAAACTCTTAGCGAAAAACATAGGCAGAACATTCAATGACATAAATCACAGCAAGTTTCTTTTTGACCCACCTCCTAGAGAAATGGAAATAAAAACAAAAATAAACAAATGGGACCTAATGAAACTTAAAAGCTTTTGCATAGCAAAGGAAACCATAAACAAGACGAAAAGACAGCCCTCAGAATGGGAGAAAATATTTGCCAATGAAGCAACTGACAAAGGATTAATCTCCAAAATATACAAGCAGCTCATGCAGCTCAATATCAAAGAAACAACCCAATCCAAAAATGGGCAGAAGACTAAATAGACATTTCTACAACGAAGATATACAGATAGCCAACAAACACATGAAAGGATGCTCAACATCACTAATCATTAGAGAAATGCAAATCAAAACTACAATGAGGTATCACTTTGCACTGGTCAGAATGGCCATCATCAAAAATTCTACAGGTCTTCCCTGGTGGCGCAGTGGTTGAGAGTCCGCCTGCTGATGCAGGGGACACGGGTTCATGCCCCAGTCCAAGAAGATCCCACATGCTGCAGAGAGGCTGGGCCTGTTGAGCCATGGCCACTGAGCCTGCTGCGCAACAGGAGAGGCCACAATAGTGAGAGGCCCGCATACTGAAAAAAAAAAAAAAATCTACAAACAATAAATGCTGGAGAGGGTGTGGAGAAAAGGGAACCCTCTTGCACTGTTGGTGGGAATGTAAACTGATACAGCCACTATGGAGAACAGTATGGAGGTTCCTTAAAAAACTACAAATAGAACTACCATCTGACCCAGCAATCCCACTACTGGGCATGTATCCTGAGAAAACCATAATTCAAAAAGAGTCACGTACCACAATGTTCATTGCAGCACTATTTACAATAGCCAGGATATGGTAGCAACCTAAGTGTCCATCCACAGATGAATACATAAAGAAGATGTGGCACATATACACAATGGTATATTACTCAGCTATAGAAAGAAATGAAATTGAGTTATTTGTAGTGAGGTGGAAGGATCTAGAGACTGTCATACTGAATGAAGTAAGTCAGAAAGAGAAAAACAAATACCGTATGCTAACACATATATATGGAATCAAAAAAAAAAAAAAGTTTCTGAAGAATCTAAGGGCAGGACAGGAATAAAGACTCAGATGTAGAGAATGGACTTGAGGACACAGGAAGGGGAAAGGGTAACCTGGGACGAAGTCAGAGAGTGGCATGGACATATATACACTACCAAATGTAAAATAGATAGTTAGTGGGAAGCAGCTGCATAGCACAGGGAGATCAGCTCAGTGCTCTGTGACCACCTAGAGGGGTGGGATAGGGAGGGTGGGAGGGAGATGCAAGAGGGAGGAGATATGGGTATATATGTATATGTATCGCTGATTCACTTTGTTATAAAGCAGAAACTAACACACATTTATAAAGCAATTATACTCCAATAAAAATGTTTAAAAAAATAGCTATGTTACTGTTTCAGTTAAATTCCATAATATTTTAGGTTCACTAGTAGACTTTACAATATAAAGGATTAAAGGAGTAAATGTTTTTGCAATTCAAGTTTAAAAAAACAGGTTTTTATAGTTTTGTGTATTCAGATGTACATTATTTATTTATTTATTTCATTTATTTATTTTTGGCTGCGTTGGGTCTTCATTGCTGAGCGCAGGCTTTCTCTAGTTCCAGTGAGTAGGGGCTACTCGTCATTGCAGTGCACGGGCATCTCATTGTGGTGGTTTCTCTTGTTGCGGAGCACAGGCTCTAGGCCCGCAGGCTTCAGTAGTTTTAGCACGCTGCCTCAGTAGTTGTGGCATGCGGGCTCAGTAGTTGTGGCTCACTGGCTCTAGAGCGCAAGCTCAGTAGTTGTGGCACACGGGCTTAGTTGCTCTGTGGCATGTGGGGTCTTCCCAGACCGGGGCTTGAACCCATGTCTCCTTCATTGGCACGCGGATTCTTAACCACTGCACCACCAGGGAAGCCCTAGATGTGCATTTTATTTCTCCTAAAATAGGGACAGACCTGTAGTTTAGAAGATGCCAAAAAGATACCGAAAAAAGTCCTTACTAGCAATGAAATCAATCCCATTTCTCAATAAACTGGTGTTTACAGACACAGATTTTGCTCTTTCTGTTGGGGAGTGGGCTGTGTGGCGGGGGAGCAGTGGAACTGAAGGATTTGCAAATAAACGTAAGAACTAAGTGTTTTTGAAAAGAAACCTGGAGGATCACCTAGTTCAATGAAGTCTTTCTTCATTCGAGAGGTGACAGTAAGCCTTTCAATTTTAGAGCAGAGTTCCTGCTATACCATACAGTATTCTCTAGTTTGCTAAGAGGTGGAACCCCCTAGAAGTCAATGTTTTGGGGGGAAACCTATTAAAATGCTGATATATATATATGTCTGCCCTAGGAACCAAAACTTTTACTTGTAAAAAATATGATTATATTATATTCATATGTTATATTTAACCTCAACATATCCGGGGTGGGGGGAAATGTTGTTAAACTAAACACAATGAGTTATTTCAGAGGTTTTGTATTAACATTTGTATGCTACCTACTCATTTGGTTTCCTGAGCTCATCAGCAAATAAGCAGTATAAGATGGCAAAGATTTAAGAAAAATTTAGGGTGTGAACTTAAATGTAGAAATTCCAAGTTTACTATCTTTTTTTCTAAAACTAAGATGAGACCATACAAATATCTAGTCACTACATTGTATACCTGAAACTCACATAACATGTCAATTATAAATGAAGTTTAAAAAAAGAAGAGACCAATGTTACTTCATGCCAGCCTTGGTGAATCTGCACCCCCTTGAAGCCTAGTTCAGTTTTTTGAAATTCTAAGTTGGTTCTCATTTGGTATAGTAGAGATAAAACATTTGAATGACTATTTTTGTTTTGTTTTCAATCCACTGTGCTAAAATCATGTGGTTACTGTGTGTACCTTATGTTCTTTAAAAGATGGTTTTAAATGAAAATGTCTTGAGACTATAAGAAGTCTTAATGCTTTTGGGCAATTACCACAATAAAACTAATTTTGAAAAGTACTCGATTAAAAGACAATTGAGGGACTTCCCTGGTGGTGCAGTGGTTAAGAATCCACCTGCCAATGCAGGGGACACGGGTTAGAGCCCTGGTCCAGGAAGATCCCACATGCCACGGAGCAACTAAGCCCGTGCACCACAACTACGGAGCCTGCACGCTAGAGCCGGCAAGCCACAACTACTGAAGCCTGCGCGCCTAGAGCTCGTGCTCCGCAATGGGAGAGGCCACCTCAATGAGAAGCCTGCACACCGCAACAAAGACCCAACACAACCATAAATAAATAATTATTTTTTAAATAAATAAATAAATTTATTTTAAAAAAATAAATAAAAGACAATTGAACGTGGGAAGTGACTGTTAAAAGGATATTTGAGTGGACATATTGACTCTTCTTGATTTCAAAAGTATTCTGTACATATGAGAATTGTCTATGATATAATTCCAAGTAGAAAAATAATGCTGCTGATTTTATTTCACATGTGAACATTTTTTAAAAAGAAAGAGAGCACTGGAACAAAATAAAAGTTTTTAAAACAACTTACTCCAGGTGGTAAGGGAAGAACTTTCAGTTTTTATTTTATAAACTTCCATATTATTTAACCATTTTGTGTGTCATATAAAGTGCCACATAAAACGTTGTTTACAAATAAAAAATTATATCAACTCAGTAGAGCAAATCTTTAAAAAGCTGTTGTTTGGTATTCTACTCTTGGATTACTTTCCCTTCATAATCAAACCTTTGCTTCTCACATGGTGGGTCCTCAATAAATACTTTTGAGATTGAACACTGGTTTGTTGTTGTTTGTTGTTGTTTTTTTTTTGCCTATAAAAATAGCAATTTTAGATATTCAACCTAATTGTAGCTGCTCAGTGAATAAACGACAATGTTGAAAAGAACAACTGAAAATGTAGGCCCCAGATTAGTGATGGCTGAATCCTAAAGGCAGTACCTAAAATATCAAATGTCTCAACTAAAAGTAAGGACAAATTTGGGAACAAGCTAGAGAGCCTCTTAAAATTCCAAAGTGTAAATTCCCAACTTATCTCCCTAGTTTTCAAATTTATAAATGAATATATTATCAAAGTCTCTACAAGCTGAAGGATTCTAAATCTAGGCCAAATAACTGATTACAACAAAAAGAGTGTTGGTTAAATATATTTTCTTTCCTTTTCTACTGAGGCACAAATAAGAGGACCTAAGCTAAATTTGTAACATTACAATTTTTTCAAAATGTGAGCCAAATAATAAGTTCTTAAAGAGCAGATAGATTTTCAAGGCAAGCTGTGAATTCTTTCTTGCATCCTTTCAGAAGTAAGACAGAAGTGACTTTGTGTGGCTACATGACTTGGGTCCAGTTCTTCTTAGAAGCTGGTGGGAGAGATAACTGGTACTCTGAGGCTATAGTTGCTTAATGTGATAAGAAAGTTCTAGTGCATCTAATGCATCCATGCTGATTTTTCTCTCTACAAACCAGTATTTTAAGTCAGAGAGTGTCATTTTCACAAGCTTGAGCCAGCCTACATTTCCATTATTATGAATGCTCATAATTAAAACTGGAAAGAACATTTCAGTAAAAATTTTTTAAAATAAATTGGGCTCATAATTTTAAAAACTGGAAAGAACAGTGGAAATGTAACATCTCAGAAGCATTATGCAATTGGGTAGAGTAAAAGGTAAGGAGGGTTCCTCAGGAAACTAAAAAGTGCTGGATTTTCTACCATTTCTGATATATAAATATAGTACTAGGAAGAAGAAGTATGAACACATAAGATACTCAAGGCCTGGTTTATTGATATAACATTAGGTTGACCTCTACAAAAATACTTTATTAGGAATGTCATAATAATAATCATGGATATAATAACTTTACAATTATAATTATAGGTTAGACCAATGCAACCTCCAGGCAAACAAAGATTTTGGAGCAGCATGTTCCTCTCCACAAGCTGATATCATATGCATTTGTATGTGTTCAATGTTCAAATGGTTTGGGAACTTCATTTTCAAAAGGCAATTTCAAGACCTAAAATTGTTTTCCTCCATTTAAAAAAAATATATGTTTGAGAGAACCAGCTAGAGAGTTACCAACTAATTCGTATAGCAGGTATTTCTTTAAGTATTTACTTAAATAACAGTGCCTGGTACCATGATGAGCACTGGGATACAGAAATGGAAAAACAAACATGGTTTGATGATTATGCCAGCTCATATATAAAACATGTTCATTAATATGACACATTACCTATGGGGGGAAATAACATACTTTCAAAAGTGATTTTCTGCCTCTGGTTTAGCAGAAGGTGCTAAACCACAAAAATTCACAA
Organism: Platanista minor; assembly: GCA_004363435.1. Lineage (NCBI taxonomy): Eukaryota > Metazoa > Chordata > Mammalia > Artiodactyla > Platanistidae > Platanista > Platanista minor. The sequence goes on from RJWK010007989.1 coordinate 27,686, forward strand.
TTCTGTGCACACACAAAAATTCACAATTTCTTCAGTATGAGTGTGGAAATATACATATATTTTGGCCTTTGAAAGAGAAGTGTTATTAAAATTTTAATGACAATAACTACTGTTTATTGAGTACCATTATTAGGCCTATATTTAATATTAACTCTTTTAAACAACACTGAAAGTAGGTATTATTTCCATTTTATGGATGATTTATGTTGAGAAGCCCCTCTCAGAATAAGCCCATGATATTCTGAACAATTTGCAGTTCCAGAGCAGCAACTGCAGCTCATTTTAAAAGATGAAACAATAGTGACCATTTACTGAACATTTACTCTGTCCTTGTACTGTTCTAGGTGCTTTACATTTATTGTTTCATTGCATTCTCACAACAACCCTACACGATACATAATAATGTATAGATGTAGCAACCGAGGCTCAGAGAGGCTAAGCAATGTGCCCTAAATCACACAGCCAGTGAATGACCACCTAGCAGAGTTACCAACCTGGAGCTCTCTGACCCTCAAACACTTACTCTCTCCTCTCTAAAATATCCCCACACTCCACTGACATCCACTTCTCCAACCTCCTTTCATGCTCTGTCCTCTGCCTGAAATGGTCTCCTCTGCCTAACTCCCTCTCATTCTTCAAGGTCCAATGCAGATATTCCCTTTTCAGTCCCAACCACCCCAGGCAAAATTTGTAATCATAGCACGTGTTTTTGCTACTAGTCTAGCACTTATCACATATTATTGCAATTATGTGTAAGTATTTCTCTCCCAGGGAGGTTAAGAAGACCTTGGGTGCAAAAAATTGTTTATTATTCATTTTTGAGTTCCCAACACATAGTAAACAGCTTGGCACATAGACTGACACCCTAAGTTATTAGGTGGCAGACCTAATAACTCACACAAGCCTGCTGTAAATTAAAAGAACCTCTAAAAAAGTGACAAAAACAATCCTCCTGCCTTTATCTGTGAACCATATTTTTTTGCATGTTTTTATTTGTCTGTTTAAAAGACCCTCAGAAAAGTAAATGTCATCACCTCTCCACCCTCTCTATTTGTCATTCTCCTAACAGGTCACTCTAGCCTGTTCCTGCATATTTCTGCCCTCTGAGAGAATTGTGCCTTCTCCTAGTTCAGAAAACACAAAATAGAATTTTCACAAAATCTGTCTTAATTTTGCCTGTTTCCTGGTTAACTAAGCTATACATGGCACAGAACTTCTCTCTGGATTCTCATCACAGCGATAGGCCTTTTTCGTGCCAGTGAGAAATATGATGACCACAAGGGAGTCTACTAGTGCCAGAAGGAAGGAGCACACTGAAAAATGGTGCATGGCTTAGCCCTTCAAACAGAGCAAATGCATTTTTGTTTACCAATGTTTTATTTTCCTGTAAGGAGATAAGTAAATGTTTTGATTCCTGATTAACAGATTGGAAAGCAAAGATACAGAAAGAGTAAATTATTTGGCCTAAATCCTATTGTCCTAGAGTTTGGAATTTAATCCAAAAGTTTTTACCTTCCAGCCCACACTCAAGAGCAAATTTTCAGAAAATGGATTGTAGCTCTATTATTTTCTTTATCAAGACAATCAGGTCATCCCTTTAAATAACTCCTTTCTGCTTTAGAAGTGATATTAATAGACAATTATCCTAAAAACTTATATGCAAAACAGGCTAATAAAAAGATCTGGCTTTTTTAAAGTTTATGCTGAATAGAAATATCATAGATAATTGGCAGTGCTGTCTGGACAAAGAGTTATAGCTTTGTGGTATAAACACATAGACTGCATGTCCAAATTAGCTCAAGAAATTTCCCATTTCTTAGAGGGCGGGCTGGCTGCCAGCTCTCTAAGAGAGAAAAACACACCCTCTTAGAACATGAATCATTACATAGCACATAAAGCAAGTGTGTGAACACACACACAAACACATACACACACAGAAGCATTTTAAATAATTGCATGAGACTTTACAAAATATCCCTTCACCACATATAAGGTACACATTTTATCAACCAAGATCAGGTTGTCCTTTTCTCAACCATGCTGTCATAAAGGGTAGGCTATTTACCAATAGCATTGCTACATAAGAAGGCTCAAGATGTGCTGTAAACAGGAGTGCCAAACACAGAGCAGATGACTCAGAACTGATTTTAGAGTACACATTTGTAGGCTGAACTTAGTGCCTGCAGCTGGTTATTTGTCAACCCTGTTTTAAAAACAGATTGGTTGACCTTTATGCCTAGAACTAGTTAGCTTCTAAATCCCATACCTGAAGTGCAACCTTCTTAGAAAAAGAAGACCTAATCAATGCTTTTAGCATTAGGTGCACTAAGATGACCATTCTTTGGAAATGTGGATTGAAGTTTTGAACAAGGACAGAGGTGAGCTCCCCAAGCTGAAACACAATAGAAAACCAGAGGTAAGATGACCAGAAACGAGAGTGGGCATTTGGATGGCTCCCATCCATGTCAAAAATCAGTGCAGTGAGTGTCCTTATTCTTTTTATTGTAAATATTCAAAAGTACTGATACATTACGATCAGACGGATAGCTTACAATTGAAACGAGGCCAAAATAGTTCCAAAATCCAAAGGCAAAGGAAGCCAGATATCTCAACATGCATGCCTGAAAAGCAAGTGTAAAGCACTCAATAAAATATAAAAAGAAAACTTACAAGAAAAATAAATATGCTTTTTAACTGCCTTGAGACAACAGAGTCCTCACAACAATCAGTTCTACATTAGCTAGCAAAGAGCTACTGCGGGGCTTCCCTGGTGGTGCAGTGGTTAAGAGTCCGCCTGCCGATGCAGGGGACACCGGTTCGTGCTCTGATCCGGGAAGATCCCACATGCCGCGGAGCGGCTGGGCGCGTGAGCCATGGCCGCGTGAGCCTGTGCGTCCGGAGACTGTGCTCCACCACGGGAGAGGCCACAACAGTGAGAGGCCCGCGTACCGGGGCCAAAAGGTTTTTTTCCCCTTTATAAAAATTTCTGATTTCATCATAAATGTTATGGTATCACTGTCCAGGGGTCTTGGAGTTTAATGCATATTTTTAGACGTTAATTTAATAGAGTAAAACCACAACTTGCAAATTTCTTTTAATATTGGAAGAATACTTGTCTATTTTATACTACTTTTTGAAAAGCTTCTTTTAATAAGGCATTTTTGGAAAGAATATTTTACATACTTTTTTCAGACTAACTCTGCTTCTTTTTAATAAAAACTAATCCAAAAAAAGTAAATACAAACAAAGAATTAAAAAATAAATACGTTCCCTATATTAAAAGCAACTTTTTTCTTGCATGGTTTATCAGTAAACTCAAAATACACTCAAGCTGATAATTAAAATGATCTATAATTGTCTTGTCTTCACTGTTAAAAAGTCCTAGGATAAAATGAGAATGTTTGATATTGAAAGCTGTGCTTCCACCCAAATACACTGCAACATCCCTGAAATGCTAGGTAATGACATTGTTTCCTTAGGTTGCCTCTTAGAAGCATCCATAATGCTGGGTTTTTGTAGAGGCGTAGACATTTTTTTTGTTTGTGTTTTTAGTTGGTGATGGTGATGATAGCTGTTTATGAAAGCCATCAGATATGGTTATTTATTAATACAGAAGCCTTTAAAATGCAATGAAGTCAGGAAAGATAAAAAGTCATCTTACAAATACAAACTTAACTCTTCTATCACAGTCCTAAATAACTGCACAAAAAGTGAGAGTTGGCTATGAAAACAAAAAATCCTTGTCTCATTATTTCTATCCTTCTCAATGTTCTCACAAGTTATATGAAAAGTTACACGGAGAAAAGAAAGGATTTTTGACAATATTTTATTGAATACATAAACAATTTTAATCAATATATAGGGTAATATAAAATAACCCACTCAAAAATTAAAATTCCTCAAATGAAGTTAACTCAGTCAATAAATGTATTTGTTTATAAACTGGGTATCCAGTCATATAGATGTTTTTAAAATATAAGAATGTAAATATAATGTGATGGATTTTGTTGGTTAAAAAATTAATAAGCATAAAATAATCCATTATTTTTAAATGGAAAATACAGAATGGAAAACAGTACTTTTACAGTTTGTTTTGGTTCTTATTTCTAAATAATACGTTTATCAATTTGGAGATCTTCTTATTAACTTCCTGTAACTGCAGAGGACAACTGAGCTCATTACAAGACTCCACACCTCTCAATTTTCAGGATTATATCACTATTTTTAGTTTCACTATTCATTATCTTAAAATTTAAATAATTTCCTTATACCATGAATTTGTTTGTATTTAAATCTTTTTTGTGTTTTTTTTTTTGGTTTGGTGTGTAAAATATGTCACACATTCAGAAAGTCATAAAGCATAGATGTATTCGGAAGCAAACATCCATTGGCTACTCAGATCAAGAAGAGGAATACCAGCCCCAAGAAGCTCCCTCCATACTTTCTATGTCACAGCTCGCTCCCTTTCCCTTAACTGTAACTCTCTCCTGTTTTTGTTGGTGTTCACTTCCTTGTTTTGGTGCTTTACATTTTTGCTATCTAAGAATACATCACTCAACATTACAGTCTGGCCTGTTTTTGAGTTTTAAATAAGTGGAATTATGCATTATATATTATTTTACATTAGCCCTTTCTAGCTCAGTGTAATGTTTATAAGATTCATTTATATTGCAGCATTCAGTTGTAGTTCATTTTCATCGCTATATAGTATTGCATTGTATAATTATACCACAATTTATTAATACATTCTCCTGTCAATGGACATTTAGTTTGTTCCTATGTTGAAGCATATGAATAAAGCTGTTATAAACTTTCTTACACATGTCTCCTGGTACACATGGGCATAGATTTCAGTTGGATATACACCTAAGAGAGGAATTGCTAGGTCACAAGTACAGTATGTTTAGTTTTAGTAAATAAAGTCAAACTACTTTCTAAATTGGTTAAACTCGTTTCCATTCCCACCAGCGGTTGTATGAGAATTCCAGGTGCTCTACTTCCTTGGCAATCCTCACTATTTTGTCTTTTTAATTTCAGCCATTCTGATGCATATGTAGGAGCATCTCTTTTCATTTTTAATTTGCATTTCTCTGATGACTAATGACATTGGGCACCTTATCATATGTTTCTTGACCTATTAGATATTTCCTGTTTTAAAGTGGCTGTTGAGTCTATTTGCCCATTTTTCTACTGAACTTTATTTTCTTACTGCGTTGTATGAGTCCTTCATATATTCTGGATATAGGCACTTTATTAATTATATGTGTTCCAGATATCTCCTAATCTTCAGCTTGCCTTTTTACCATTTTAATTATTTTTAATATTCTTAATTTTACTATAATCGTATTAATCAATCCTTACCTTTAAGGTTGGTGCTTCTTAATGTCCAATATGTTTAAAAATCATTCTCTCACGTTGAGATCATTAATCTATTCTTCTATATTATCTTCTAAAGCTTTATTGTTTTGCCTTTCATAGTTAAAGGATCTACAATGTACCTAGAATTGATATTTTTGTGTACAATGTGAGTGGTTTAAGTTGGGTTTTTTTCCCAGATACAGCATCCTCTTTTCCAACGCTCAGCAATGTCATTTTTGTCATCAATGTTTAATTTTTTCGTTAATTTTCAACATTCTCTCGACTCCTCACTGTGTAAAACGAGGGTGTTCGTACCCTTACAGTTGCTTCCCCTTCCCGTGCCTACCTTTCATCTGCCAACATCTGACAGCTAGAGCTTTACTTTAACATCATCAAAGCCGAGTGTTTATATTCTGTTCTTAATCAAGATTAACTCCTCCATGCTTTGTGCATAAGTTTATTTTAAAAGCTGATAACCAATAAACAAATTTTTTTTTACTGCAAAGAAAATTTTATTTTATAAATTACTAGTCACGAATTTGTCATTAATTATTACATAAATGCTGCCTAGTGCCATTAACCAAATGGCATGACCATTTTTTGCCTAAATTCACTTCTGTATTTACAAACATAATTTTCATGACTCAATAAACAAATTTTATATTATTACAACTATTCATTACGTTATTCATCATAGAGCTAGAAAGTGCTAAAAATTACATTCTCTTGCCTACGCTGCTGATGTCACAATCCTTGTGCCACTCAAAGGAAAATACACAGTGCCAAGATTAGAGTCTCCTCTCTTACATTTTACCAACTGCTGAAAAAATAATCATGTGTTAAATTGTTTTATATTTGGAACATGATGTTCTGGTAAAGTGTTTTGATCTAGTTAGAGTTTCTGGTTATTCTGTTTTACCTTCCTAAGACTCATAGGCTTTTCCCACCATATCCTAATATCTTGCAACTTCTCATTAGCAGCAGCTATTATTTGAAAGCGATTCTTTTCTTTTCCTTGAAAACATTTTTCTGTAGGCCTGCCAATCTCTGTCCTAAAGTAGACCAGTTTTCTTCCTTGGCCTACTACATAACTGTCATCCTTGGATATTGTTTCATTTTTCTCCTAAACAAGTTTTTTTGTATAATATATGCTTGAGAAGAGGTAGACCAACTGCAAGGTTAGAGGGAGCCCAACCCACACAGGACCACCCTCATGTGTGACATCAGTTGCAAGGTTGAGAGGGTCTCCAAATCATGCTCAGGTTTGATAATTCACTAGAAGGACTCACAGAACTCACTGAAAGCTATTATATTCATGGTTAAGAGTTATTGCAGAGAAAGAATACAGATTAAAGTCAGCCAAGAGAGGAAATACATAGAGTCTGGGGAAATACCCAGTGCAGAGTTTCCACTGTCCTTTCCCCATAGAGTCAAGACACATTACTTCTCCAGTATTGATTTTTGACAATAAGCACAGACACTTGCCAACCAGGGAAGTTCATTAGAGCCTCAGTATTTATTTTACTGAGGCACCATTACATAGGCATGATTGACTGCCCTCAAGGTCAATTTTAATCTCCAGTCTCCAGGCCCTCAAGGTATGACTCAAAGTCCCAACCTTGAATCATATCCATTACAGTTTGGCTGCCTCAAAGCCCCCAGGAAGACAATAGCACCCCATCAGGCATGACATTCCAGGAGTTTAGAGATTACTTCCCGAAAGCTGGTGGCAAAGGCCAGACCTCTGGGGTAAGGTTAAATTATTTATTAAACAATCCCACATCTTCCCCTTTCTTGGTTTTCACCCTTTTTTTTTACTGGAGTACACCCTCAAGTAAAGGTTCATAGATGTAAATTCCCACTTTAAATCTTTAGTGTTCTGAGATTTCACAATGATATCTCTAAATACAGGCCTTTTTAAAATTTATCTGACTTGGCTTTTATGGACTGTTTGAATTTACAAATCTCCCTTTAGTTCTGGAGATGTTATTTCTTTACCAATTCCTTCCCTCTACCATGAGTGCTTTGTCTTTCTAGAATACCTACTAGTTGGCTATTAGACATCTTGAACTGATTTCCAGTTCTGAGTCCAGAGCTTCTCCAGGGTTCTTCAGGGCAGCTTAGTGATTTCTATCCTTGCAATCCACTTCTCTCATATTCTAGGGTGTTGTTTTCTCCCCCTCTTCCTCTCTGCTCCACTATAAACTTAATAAAGCATGTTTACCTTCTTCTCATGTACTCATGACCACTTATAATTCTCCCCATCTCTATGGACTACAAATCTTTTTTATTCTTCTAATATTATTTTAAATTATTTCTGTGAGAGAGGAATAAATAAATGTGCTCACCTTGACATCGTGAACTAGAAACTGCCCTTATGAATTAAAAAAATATTTTAAAGACAGGTGGCTTTTATCTTCACAGTATGTTTCCTATGACTATATCAGTGGCATGACACCCAGCAATGAATGCATTCCCTGAGCCTCGATTACACAGCTCCAGGAGAAGAGCATCTTAGGAGAGGTATACACATAGAGCCTTATATGACACTTCTTCCCTTATCATATTACGTATACAAGATATCACATTATAAATATTAAAAGGAAAAAATGACCTCAGTGACTTTATTTTTAAAATTTATTTTCAAAGCTGTTCCTATCTAAAGAAAAACAACAGAAAAAAAGTATAAAACTCTTACCAAGTTCCAGATGGCAGCTGTGGTGTACAAGAAAGAATGCTGGCTTTGGCATCAGAAGACCTGGGTTTGAGGCCTGGCTCTGCTTCTGTTGTCTCAGTAACTTTGATCGAGTTACCGAACTTTTCTGAGTCACAAATTTCTCTTCCATAAACAGACATGTGCCTGTCTCACCACTGTTGTGAGGCTGAAAACAAAAAATAGACACGAAGGAACTTTATAAATTGCAATGTAAATAGAAAATAAAATACACTTTCCAAATGACTATATTCTCCAAGGGAGGTTTTGTGCAGAACTCAACAGAATCTTTCAGGGGAAAAAAAAGGTCTACATCTCTGTGACCATCTTTTCTCAGACAAGGAAAAAAAAATCACCTGAATTTTCCATGGGTTCCACCACATAGATAAGCATGCCCACTGGAGATGATTGTAAACATAATTATACACTCTAAAAATGGTATATAAAAACAAGTTCCTAATTCTGAGCTTATTCACTTACCCTGTCCTTCAGCAAACATACAATGAATGCCAACAATATTCCAAGCCCTTGAAACATTTTTTTAAAACATCAATTAGACCCACTACTTTCACTCACTCAGAAGGCTTCCTGTTTGTAGGGCAGATCATGTAGGTACCCTTATACCCATAGTACAGTATTGGGTATAACAAGTTACATATGCCTGCTGCAAACTAATAAGAAATGGTACTTCAGCCTTAAAAAATTAGTGGGTGATATTTCATTTCCCACCTATGAAAGTCACAACATTCCAAAAGTGTGACAATATACACTACTAGAAACAATGTCAAGAAACAGGGTCTCACAAACATTGGTGTTGAGAATGTAAGATGGTACAAATCTTATGGCAAAGAACTTGGCAATATTTAACAAAATTAGACATAACTTTATCTTGTATTGCTTAGACTCAGCAATCCCACCTCCTGGAATGTATGCAAGATTCACTATCAAAAAATGAAAAGACATATGCACAAGTCTATTCACTGCAGCGCTATGCATAATATCAAAAACTGGAAAAAACCCAAGTGTCCATCAATAGGAAACTTGTTGAATAAAATATGGTCCACCCAAAAAAATGGAATATCACACCACCAGTTAAAAGAAAGGGGGTGAGAGTGAAGGTCTCTAGTACATGATCTCCAGAATACGTTGTTAAATGACAAAAGCTAGGTGAAGATATGCTTTAGTATGCTACCATTTGGGAAAGGGGAATGTATAAATAAATACATATATTTGCTTATTTTAAAATGGAGCAGGAGAAAGAATAGTCTTTTCAATAAATGCTGCTGGGAAAAATGTATACGTACATCCCAAAGAACGGAGTTGACCCTTATTATACCATATACAAAAATTGAAATGGTTCAAAGACATAAATATAAGACCTAAAACTACATATCTCTTAGAAGAAAACATAGGATAAAACCTTCATGAAAAGGGAGAAAAAAAAATTTTTTTTAAGAAAAAAAAAAAAAAGAGTAGGCTTTCAATTGTCTAAAATAAGTAGAGGAACATTCCAAGAAAAGCGAACTAAGTTCACAAAGGTAACAGATATAGGAACGTAATGCTTTGTTCTGGGAACTGTGAAAAGCTTGGATTGCCTGAAGAATGGGTTCTATATAGAAGATATGAAGAATAGGCCATAAAGGAGAGGGCCTCTTGTAACAGGTTAATGCATGTGGGCTTTATTCTATAGGCAATAAGTAACCTTGGAAGGTTTTCATTATCAAGGGGATACATAATAAAATAGAGCTTAATACCAATAATACTTTACTTTTGTATTGATCTTTATTCTTTTTTTTTTTTTTTTTTTTTTTTTTTTTTAAACCATGCCACACAGCATGTGGGATCTTATTTCCCCGACCAGGGGTCAAACCTGAACCCCCTGCAGTGGAAGCGCGGAGTCTTAACCACTGGACCACCAGGGAAGTCCCTTGATCTTTTTTCTTTACAAATTGCTTTTACATACATGATCTCATTTGATCCCTGCCACAATTCTATAGTGGAGGTGTTATTACTACTTGTCAGTAGAATAATCTTTAAACAAGACATAGGCCCAGGTCTTATATGAATTCAAATTCAATCTGCTTCAAATCTACTTCCATTGTAGGAAGACTGATGTTTTGAAGTTGTGTGCAAAATACGCTAAAGCGAGAGGATACTGAAGGCAGTAGGGCAGCTCCTGAAGAACAAAGGAACTGCTGAGACAGAGTTGGCTTTAGGAGCCAGCATTTAGCCAAGTAATCGAAAACCAATGAGAAGAAGGGCTTCTTCTCTTCTAGAAAGTTTGACTCTGCCACGAAGGCAGCGGGAACAGGATTATGGAGATGATCTCAAATTTCTTTAAAATTCCCCCATGGTACTGAGCACTGTCCTAGGCACAGAGCTCTGCCAAATAGGTGCCTGGGGCATTCATTCCTCTCCGTGGGCACTAACGCTACATGCCAAGGACCGGGAGAACCTTAGTCCCTACAGTGTTCTGAACTGTACCACCTGCTTCCAATTGCCTACTGCAGACCCAGATCACATCACTCCAAGAGAATGAAATCAGATGCCTCTTCCAACATGACAAAGATATGTTTGTTTAAATGACAACTGTAGGATTCCGCCAAGGACATGTGGGCCATGTGAAAACTGGAAGCACAAAGCTCACAGCTGTTCATTTCAACAGTCAAGAGTGGACAACTGGTAAGAATCCAAACAATTTTTTATTGTTTAAGTCTTAGGTGCTCTTGTTTTTCTAATAGCTTCCCTGCTAACGATGCAAATTTAATCTCTCAAAATAAGGATTTTTCAGGAAAACATCTTGCATATGTTAACAAAGACGCGTTTGATTCGACTTCTCTAACACTGAAATATAAAGTGATTAAGATGAAAATTTCCTAACATCATATTACCTTTAAAGGTTATTCTAAAATAGTTAAAACTTTAAACTCCAGCCTTGTTTCAAGGCCCCCTCCAGGTTCTCTCTTGTCATAAGCTGAGCCTTCACAAGACTCCAGCACTGACTCACTCACCTAGTTCAGACCTTTCTTCAGGGTCCCTGAGTAATGCTGATAGACGTGTTAAAGCAAAGGATTAACATCCCTCATCCCAATTCCCTCAAATAGTAGTTTTCTTTTATCTGCTTTTTGTTTGCTTATTGTATTTTAGCTCGAGAAATCCTATCTTTACAAGAAATCTTTTGTTGAAGTCCACTATATAAAACTGCTAAAAGCAGACTTGTAGTTGAAGGAGACAGGTGAGACCTGATTATTTATCCTCCCTTGGGCCCAAAGCCTTTTGCTGCACACAGAATAAAACAGTTGACCTTAAAGATTTCTGAGGTAACTTAGAATGTGATGCATGATCTTCAAGATTTAGGAGGATTAAAAACACTGAGTTAGGTCAACCTCCTGGGTGTGAATAATAGAGCAGTCTACTTGATTGCTTCACTCATTCATTCTTCCCACAATTATTCACTGAATATTTACGAGGTGCCAGGCACTGTTCTTAGCGCAAGGGATATAGCAGGAAACAAAAGAGACTAATTTTGTGCTCTCATGGCGCTTACAAGATAGTGGGGGGAAGACACTCGATAAAAAACGTAAATAAAAGTATATATGTTTGATGTGATAGAAAATGGATATGAAGAAAAGTAAAATAGGATAAGGGATAGTAAAAGGGTATACACACGTGTGAGTGTGTGTGTGTGTGCTCTTTTATGTGGTGAGTTGGGAAAGGCCTCCCTTGTGAGGGTGACCTTTAATCGGGGAGTCAATAAAGTGAAATATCTGGAACAAGAGCTATTCAGGTGGAAGAAACAGTAAGTAGAAAAGCGCTGAAGCAAGCGAGTGCTTGGCATGTTTGAGGAAGAGTGAGGATGCCAGAGTGACAGGAGCAAAGCAATGAAGAGTGACAGCCGTAGAAGATGAGGTCAGGAGGATATCAGCTCCTCGGGGGAAGAGGCCAGATCACCCTCAATGTTGCTCTGCAGGGGCCAGCTGCAAGTTATGGAGTGGGTGGTCAATAAACATGTGTTGGAGAGAATCAGAAAGTCCATTGTTTTAATAAAAAAAACAAATTAAAGAGTATGTATAATTTCTTAGTTCTTCCATGAGAAAGTCTGAGGTGGAAATTTTGTAATGTATTTGTCTGATTAGAGTCCAGAACATCTTCTCCCTCCCTAGTGACCCCTGCCTTGGGGACAAAGTGCCTTCAGTGTTTTCAGGGCCACATCTCCCACCGAAGTCAGTTTCTGATGTTCTTATTGCTCAGATTACATAGGATGGCATGTTCCAAGGAAAATGATGACTCGTGAAGGATGAACAACATTAATAGATTAGATCCCCTGGCACATAGAAATCACTTTTAGATCAGAAAAGAAACAAACTGTTGCAAAATCAATGGCCTTGCACTGTAGCTCTGAGCTTCACAGAACTTCTGTCAAGTGTAGTTTTGGTCAATGATGTCACTTGCTCAGCCACTTAGAGCTGCATTAAGCACAATTCCAGAGCTAAACTGATATTATGAGGTAAAAATTGGTTGACTCTTTTACTTGTATTTCTGGGAGCAGGCCACTTTTAGCATAATTTCTTAAGAGGAGCAATTTTCAAATGAGGTTTTATGGCAGGCTTTGTCTTGTGTTTCTTTTTGTAAGGATAGCCATAGTCTCATCATTCCCTCTCTTGGGACCCACAATCCGCCAAGAAACATGACTGATTTCCTGGTTTTCTAATCCCCTTTGCAATTTGTGACTGAGTTAATAACAGCAAAAAAGTCATTCTATTTGCAACTCTAAATATATCAAGATCAAGACTGTTAAAGAAAAAACTGCAATCTTTGCTTTTAGATTTTTTCTTAAAGGGACATTTCATCTTTGTTGTAATGAAGCTAATTCCAGACCACACACCAAAAAAAGCCATAAATCTGTGCAACATAGATAATGAAGTAACTTAGACTATTGACTGCAGGTGAAACAAGGAAGAGTAGCATATTTTGTAGGCCTATTATGAGTAGAAGCAGGACATTACATTTAAACTGCATGACATTAAAAGTCAAAAAGGATAGGAACTTTTGCTGTCAGAGAGTTTGTTTGGTTTGGTTCCTCATCAGCATCCTTTGTGCCTTGATATGTTAGAATGCAAGCCAAGTGGTAGGCCTCTTATCCTTTTTACCTTTTCCTGTCTCACAGGGCAAGGTACTGACCCTGTGGATAGGGTAAGTCAGCAGCTCTGACCTTACCATTTATACAGCTGGGTTTATGAAAAGATATTTATTCACTGCCAGTAGTTCACAATGAAGGTCCTGCCAAACTCCTTGATGACCATGAGGCAGGTCATCCACTCACCTGCTCCAGGTATAATCTCCCTCACCTTTCCTCAAAATAAATAGTACTTGGACTAGGGTGACCAACCATCTAGAATTGCCCACAACTGAGGGATTGACTGGGACCTGGGACTTCTAGTGCTAAAACTGGGAAAGTCCCAGGCGAAGCAGAGGAGATGCTCATCCTAAGTTGGATCCCCACAAAGTATGAAGCAGCTCTTGACTGGGAGCTGTGGACAGTGGGCCGTGGTAGAGTTGCACTGCTCCCTTATACCACACCCAGGGTAAGGCCTCACTGTCCAGGCCTTTGAGGAACACCATGTAGAAGTCCTCTCATTTGACCGGTACCAGGGTAACCTCTGACAATTTCCACGTTAGCAAAATGGGGATAATAATTGTGCCTACTTCCTAATTCTTCTATGAGAACTAATTAAGTTAATATTAATATGTATAAAGTACTTACAGCAAAGCTTGGCACTTAATCAGTGCCTAACAAATGTTACCTACTGTCATGGTTATTAGTTTCTGGATGTGAGAGAAATGATGCAGGACTTCACACTGTAGTTGATTCTCTCCTAGTGAATCTTAACCATTTTATGCATATTATCTTTTCAAAAGTGAAAAAAGAAAGAGAGGAAGGAAGGAAAAAAGAAAGGAAAGAAGGAAGGGAAGGCGGTAGGGAAGAAAGGAGGGAGGGAGGGAGGAAGGAGGGAAGGAAGGAAAGAAGGAGAGATTACGGTTAGTAAAGTCAGTTAAGATTTATCTGCTTTCTTAAAAAGTAATTCTACCCACAAGGACTGACATTTGAGCAAGGTCAAAGTCCATATGAAAAATATTTTTTTAAATGCAAACAATTGGTATTAATACATGGCATTTTCAGAATAAGTTACTGCTCTTATCAACATTGTTTATCATAGTTTAGAAATGCAAACAGTCTGACCATCCACCAGTAGGATAATGATTAACATAAATTATGTTACATCCATACTCAAATTTTTTTAATTGAATTTGTTAAAATAAATAAGGTCAATATTTATGCACTGATATGGAAAAGATCCCCAAAGCATACTGTTGCAGAACAATATATACAGCACAATTCCATGTATGTAAACAAATCACAAAGATGTCTGTCTCTCTATATATATAAATATAAGTACACGAATGCATAAAATAAGGTTTGAAAGTATAGACACATAAGTACCTAAGGATTATCTTTGGGAAGAGAATGGGTTGCGGGTTGCTTGAACAGGAGACTCATTTTTATGTTAAAATCGTGTGCTGCTTGAAATTTATTCTCCGAAGAGAATATATTCATATATTACTAATACTTTGTAATTTTTTTAAATAGCATAATAAAACAGATGTAGAATAGAATTCCACCCCAAAATTCTTTTGTTATTTTCTCCTTCTTCTTTTTCCTTCATCCCCAGTATACCTCCAAAATAGGAAAACAAATTTGCTGTAAATGGCAAAGCATCCAAGTTACTGCAGATGAGGTGTATGGCATATAACTCACTAACTGATAATGAGAGTTGACAATAGTAAAGAGCCCACAAAATTATACCCAAGTACAAATTGAAAGAAATAGCCACCCTGTTGAATATGTTTAGCAATAAGTTCTAAAAAATTGATGGCTGTTTTTAACCAATGGCATCTTAATAGTAATAGAATACATTTAAATGGAAGACTAAAGTTATGTTTTTCTGAGGTCTGTGCAAACTAGATAATGGTAATTATCTGGATTAAATCTTGTATCACGATTTTAGGGAGGTTGGGATGGGTTACTGTGTGAGCACATCCTTTCGTAGCATTAGCGGTATCAGCACATAACCTGAATGCTGAAGATACTGTCTAGAAGACTTCTGTGCTGGGTGGACAGCTGAAGAGGACCCTCTAAAAGTTTGTAACTATGACTAGTTTAGGAAAGGTATTACTGCATTGGAAAGGACTTGAGCCTCAAAGACTAACCTGGGTTTGACTTCACTCTTCAATAACAACTATATGATTTGAGATATATTACTTATCTCCTTGTACCTCTGCCCTACCTCTGTCAAAAAGCAAAATCATCACTACTTCAAAGGATTATTGTAAAAATTAGAAATAAGGTATATAAAAGCACAAAATAAATACTAAATATATTTGCCTGAAACTTACATAGTTCCTTTAATCCTTATGAAGTTACATTGTTGTACTGGTTTTCATTTTTTTAAATAAGTTATTATGAATTTCTGGCTTTTTACCCTTTTTTAAAATTCTACCTTAACTATATGGTCAAGTGATTACAAAAGAATAAAGCTTTTAAAAACATTTAATGAACAGAAATTTACTCATTCAAATATGCACTCAAAGAAATCATGGGGTCTTATAATTGCCAGGGGCTGAAGAAGTCATCTGGTTGAATTTAACTCCTATTGCATGAATCCTTTATTTCATACTCTACTCCTGAAGGTTTCTCAAAAAGAAGCATGCTTCTTAACCTCTAAGCCAGAAAAAAATGGGGAGAGAGAAGTCTTTTTGAAAGGAAGAGCTGGACTAGAAGAGAAGCTACAAGTGTACCTGGAATATCAGCATCTACCTCTTTCTAGAAGAACCATTGCACCAGGTGATAGCATTTACATCTATGGAAGTGAGTGAAATCGCTCTGAGAGTATGTGCAGTAGAGAAACAAAGAGTGCTTGGGTGCTAGACTTAAGGAATGCCACATTTAGAAGTTGGATAGAGAGGTTAGAACCGGCAAATGAGACTTAGGAGTTGCCTGTTAGGTTGGAAGAAACTATCCAATCAGAGTTTCTATTAAGGACACAGTTTGGGGTGAGATGATTGATATACAAGATATACAAGGGTGGTTCACATTATAACAGGAAATATAATTATGACGTAACTTAAAAGAGGAAATGCTCCTGGAGAGGCAGCAGAACATTGAACCAAGGGACAGAAGGCTAGAGTTAAATTCCCAGCTCTGACTCTTACTAGATGTATGACATTGGACAGGACACATGAGTTTGCCCTGAGCCTCAGTCAACTCCTCTGCAAAAGGAGAGATGATAATACCTATCTCAATGGGCTGTTGTAAGAGTTCATTGAATTAATGTATTCGAATATACACTGTAAATGAAAACATGTTACACAAACTCTCTGCCTAGAACTTACATTCTTCCAGGATGAGGGCCCACCCTACCCATTTCTCTCTTACCAGTGTTCTGATTGAATCCTGACCTCCCTGATGGTATCTACCTGCTTTCTGTGATCTTTTTCTGTTGCCTGACAGCTAGGGCCTTAGTGCCAATTGCCACTGCCCCAGCTCTGTACCATTCTAGTTGCTGTGGGGCACTTGCCAAATCACTGACCCCATTCCTGACTGTCTTTCTGGCCCACCCACCACCGATGAACCCAAGTTATGACATGCTCCAAAGTGTTGTTTCAGAGCCAACCTCACATACAACTACTGAGATTCAAATCACATACTTAACATCTATACCTAGATTGTTCAGTCACAAAGATTTCCTAAAGTTCTTGAGACCAAAGTACCTTGTGTCTTACAAAGGTGATATCCACAGGAATACATATATATATATATATATATATATATATATATATATACACACACACACACACACACACACACACGCACATAGATATTCATCAATTTCCTTCACCTTAAGTTCTTAATGTGCATAAATAATAAAGGCTTTTGTTCATTTAAATAGTTGTAAAAATTGTTTATGGTTATGATGAAAATATCTGGATTGTGTCTAAAAGTCCTCTCTAATTAGGTAAGCCATCCATGACATTTATTTGAAGATTCTTTGATCAAGTTGTTTTCATTGAAAATAAGTATGGCTTTAACACTATCAAAAGGTCTACACAGTAATTAAATTGCTACTTGTTTCATCATTTCCCTGGGGAAAAATACTCAGCCAGTCTCTTGTTGAGCTAGGTCTAAAACCAATCCATTATTGGACTCACTGATATTTTAATTATTATTTAATTACTAATTATTAGAGGAAAATTTTTTAATAATGGTATGTTCTACTCTTAATTTTTAATTAGTTGATTTGCTCTAAATACAATATTATATCCTTTCAGCCAATCATTTTGAAAATAATAAAAATACAATTGAATATTGTTACCTTGACCTTTGAGATCTGGGAAGGGGATAAAGAAGGAGAGAGAAGAAGGGTACTATGTGAACATCAAATGACACCTAACGGTTTTTAAAACCCCAGCAAAGACTTTGTGCTTCACCAAGCTCTACTCAAGCACAGAGAAAAAATGTAATACCCATGACAGGGTGTTACAATCATGCCATACATAGAAGCAATTCTTATTCCATAATGGAAAGCTCCATGTCAAACTAAAATAACCCCAGGTCTTTTATATTTTACAGTGGACTTATAACCTTTATTGCTATTTTTAAAAGATGTCAGTTTCTACTTTCTAAGAAATTGAATTAATTTGCTCTTCTCCAATTATCAATCCCCTTTTTGGCTCATCCCTAGATTACAAAGAAAAACGTAAGTGAACTTGTAATGAACTTAGCTCAAATCTTAAGAATACAAACTGTTCCAACTTTCTCATATGACATGCCAGTTTGCTATAGTTAACTACTTTAAGGAAATAAGCCTAGTTCCACTGGTGATGGAGATGATTGGCAATGGAACTCAGATTTGGGTGAGTTTTCAGCATCCATTGGCATTGGTTACATGCTCCCATAGCATTCTGTACCGTTCTTTCAAAATATTTACCAGCTCATTACATATTTGCATAATACTGTTAACGTCCTTCTCCCTAATATGACAGTAAGATCCATGAGAACAAGGGTAAGATCAATTATTTCCCACCAATGTATATTCCAGCACCCAGTTTAGTGGGTACCTAGAATATAGCAAGTGTGCAAAACATTTTTATGGGAAAAATGAATTAAAAAATAATTGAGTTAGTATTATTTTCAAGGAGTATTTAGGAATGGATCAGTACCAGTCACTTGGTATGTTCCATGTAATGAAATTCTACAAAAGGTATTTTTTGAACAATCAATAACACCACATTTCGAGCACACACCACTTTCTCTGTTATTTTTTGCAGAGGCTGGTTTTAACCTTCTCTGATGACCATGGTGACAGCCCTTTTGCATACTATATTAAGAGCATTCTGCTATATATTTTGTGTTCTATAGTTTGTCTTTACAGACCAACTGAACATTTAGAACACCAAGAATACTCCTTAGAAGCATATCCCCTAATCTGTTACACCAGAAATATGAGAAAAAAAATTTTTTTTAACTTTTTGCCTTCATATGGTATGAACATCTGATTGAGAGATCTCTTACAGCGTGGTGGGGTAAGTCAATGGTTCTCAAACTTGAGCGTGCATCAGAATCACACGGAGAACCTGTTAAAACACAGATCACTGGACAAAGCCTCAGAGTTTGTGATTCCATAGGTCTGGTGAGGGGGCCTGAGAATCTGTATTTCTAACAAGTGCCCAGGTGATGCTGATGTTGCTGGTCTGGGGACCACACTTTGAGAACAACTAGTGTAGGTGCTGGAAGAGTAACCTGCTAAAACTAGTTTCAATACCAGGTATATTCCTGGTTGAAATAGTCTCATAGAGAAAATTATAAACGGTTGGTACAGAAGACAAATTATCAGAAGGGGCTACATATAATGCAATACATTATTAAATAGCCAGCTTGCCTTATTACTTAGCTGGGTTTTTTTTTTTTTCTTTCAATTTCACTCCTTCAGGAATTATCTTGTTTCACTTTTTAATAACTAAAAATGGGAGGAGGGGGAAACCTCTAAGTTATTTTTGTCCTCAGTAAGAACCACCTCCATTGATTCCCTGTCCTTTAGTGCCTCAAGGGAGTCACTTATCCTCTTTAGTCATTATTCACTTAACTGTAAAAAATGGATATATAGTACCTATCTCAGTGAATTGCTGTGAGAATTAAACGAAACCCTAAATGAAAAATACTTAGCCCCCAAAATGGTCTGTAAAATGGTAGCTGCTATGTTTTTACTAACTTGTCTACCCACTCAAGAAAGTAAATTTCAATGGTCCTGGGACCAGTGACTGAAACTATCAATACTTATATTTCTAACACTTTAATTGCATACAGCAATAACTCTAAATTGTAAAGAAAAGTGTTCAGTTATGTTCTAGGGATTCCACTTACTGTGGCAGAGAACCGTTTGATTTGGACATTCTGGCGCAGGGCACCAGGACAGCATTCTCCCAAACACACAAAATTATAACGGAGAATCACCTGGATTCTCCTGAATCATCACTACTTAAATATTCAAGTTCCTGAGCTCCACCCCAGACTACCAAAACTATCTCCAGGGGAAAGGCCAAGGTGATTATTTAAAAGTAAACAATTACTCCAGGTGATTTTTCTGATCACGAAGTTTGGGAAACAACGAAGGGACCTCTCACTCCAGTCTAATGGTGGCTATTAGAAGCCCTAAACATCGTTTCTATTCATTAGGCCATTGTTTACCAGAAATTTTCCTAAGTCCTTTCTGTCTTACTACTTGTGTTTTTTGAGTTGAACTAAACTCACCTGGAGAGGCCAGCTGCAAGTGGGTTTTTTTTTGTTGGTGCTTTGAAAAGCTTCTCAGTGTTTTTAGTTAACTCACTCTTTCAAACTAGTCGGGGCCTGTGCCTCATTTTTGAATTGCCCCCTTTTGAACTTCCTCCTGCAACGTCTCCTTTTTGATCTCTCTCTCGGGTCTAGCTTGTTTGTTCCTTAACTTCATCTTGGGTAGAACATTTGGTGCTTTCCCAGTTCACGAGGCTCTGCTGGAATAGTCCATTTCCAGGGATTTTACAGGCTGGCCAAAACAGTTTGCTCAGAACAGTGTCGCCGGGACCGAACACTGGCAGCAAGTCGGCGGAGCACTTCCTGACTGCACAACCAGCCGTGACCCTGGGTGAGTGAGTGAGCGAGCGAGCGAGCGAGCGCCGCCTGCCCCGCTCCTTCCCGGGAGCATCAGGGCAATGCTCAGGCTGGACTTTCGAACCGAAGGGGAGTGTGAGGGAACCGGACGGGGGAAACTTCATAAACAGGAGAGAAGACCCAGAGGCTAAACAGCAGTTCATTTTCTCTTCTCGAGCCGAATCCTTCTAACACGTTCTTGTTGGGTGGGGAAGGGGTAGGGAGTAAGGAGGAAATGTCGGCCAAAGGCTTTAGACAAAGCGTGAGAACTCAGATGGCAAAAAGTCGGCTTGACTGAGAAAATCCGCAGGAGAGGCTGAGGGCGGACAATCGGGTTAAAAATAGAAACGCATCCTCCACAGGACTACTTCTTTCCAACTCCACCCTGGGGCCGGCAGCAGAGTCAATAACTCGGCTCCGCGCCTAGATAGCGCGCTCTGGCTCGGCCCCGCCTCCCCGGCCGGGTGACTGGAGGCGGAGGCGCGGCGTCGAGCACGTGACGTCAACGCGCTCCCCGCCGCCGCCGCCGTCGGGGTTTTCGCTGACGCACAGGCCCCGCCCCCCCCTTTCCCTCGCTGCTTGAGCGCCGTGTGGAGAGGACGCGTC
>RJWK010007990.1:0-48576 GCA_004363435.1 Platanista minor
ATCCCCTCATCCCCTCCCCCTGCCAGGATAAAAGGCTTACTGCTTTATTAATCACCAGGGAAAATAAATGCCCTGAGAATCCCGCACCCCCACCCCCCGCCCCGTCCTGTGGTCCCCTTGAAACAGAAGTCAGAGAACACATTAAGTCTCTGAGGCATGGGGAAGAAAGAACTAAAAGTAAACTAAGGAAAATGCATCTACTCTTTGGGACATTTTGGCAATTAGAAGGATAACAAAGTAAGAAATAGGCCAATCAGATAGCTATATTAGAAAACCCAACTTTTATTTTCATTACAAAATATTGTTTGCTCATCGTGTTGTCTATTATTTCTTACCCCATCCTGCCTTCTTTCACACTGAGGAAATACAGTGTCACCAGAGGCAGAATGCAGTCATCGAAAGAGCCAACTCAAGAAGCCAACTACTGTAGTTGGAATTCTACTTCAATATTTTGGCTCTGGGTAACTTTGAGTAAGTTACTTAACTTTTCCAGGAGTCAGTTTCTTCATATGTAAGTTGTGGGTAGATAGCATCTATCTCATTGCGTTGTTGTGAGTTCATACAGGCAAGTATGCTTGGCACATAGTAAGCTTTCAATCAATGCTACGTATTATTATTGTTGTTGTTGTTGTTGTTGGAAGAGGGGAGAGAGGAGAGGGTCCCATGTCCTACTTGTTATGATGACTGTCCAGTTCTGTCTCCCCTTTGCCCCAGGCAAAAGTTAACCCTAGATGAAGTGTCCAAGGCTGGCCATGGCCAGAGTGTGGCACTGCTTCTGTCTTAAGGTGGTGATTGCTCTGTCTATCCTGAGACTAATGATTACATCCTGTATCCCATAGTATTTTGAACTGTTTTTTTTTTTTTTTTTGCGGTACGTGGGCCTGCCACTGCTGTGGCCTCTCCCGTTGCAGAGCACAGGCTCCGGACGCGCAGGCTCAGCGGCCATGGCTCACGGGCCCAGCCGCTCCGCGGCACGTGGGATCTTCCCGGACCGGGGCATGAACCCGCGTCCCCTGCATCGGCAGGCGGACTCTCAACCACTGCGCCACCAGGGAAGCCCTTTTGAATTGTCTTTAAGTGAATACTTCATGGTTTGAGGAATATATATGGACAATGGTAAGCAGAGGTGTGATAAGGAGTCAATTATATGTGTGTTACCTTTTCTTTTGGTGCCATCTGGTGTATCATCCTCCTTATTTTCCTCTGGTTCCTTCTTTAGCACTGTATGAAATACTTTCTCCCAGATTTTACTGACCAGGTCCTTGGCTCAAACTGTCAGCCTTTAAAATTGGCCCTCTAGGGCTTCCCTGCTGGCGCAGTGGTTGAGAGTCTGCCTGCCGATGCGGGGGACATGGGTTCGTGCCCCGGCCCGGGGAGGATCCCACCTGCCGCGGAGCGGCTGGGTCCGTGAGCCATGGCCGCTGAGCCTGCGCGTCCGGAGCCTGTGCTCCGCAACGGGAGAGGCCACAGCAGTGAGAGGCCCGCGTACCCACCCCCGCCAAAAAAAATAAATAAATAAAATTGGCCCTCTAGGTAGGGGTTCAGAAGGAGTGTTCATTCTTTCCATCTGCTTTATATCATTGCTTGCTAAAAATGTTTTTTTCTGCTTTTAGTTGTATGCCCATGTTTGTTTCTTTCTTTCTTTCACACCTCAAAAACCTACAGAAATTTCTGGAAGAAAACTTTCCTTTAGTGAGCAGGGAAGTTTATATGACTCAGAAGATTGTAACCTCTCGGGAGATAAAAATGTCTGCTCCTCTTTGCATGTGTAAACTTAAGAGAGTTGTCATTTGTTATTGTGATTGTAACAAAATTAGAGATGGGGTAAATAATCACATTCCCTTGACGTTACATATTTTGTTGTCTGTCTTCCCTCTAGGTTGTAAGATGAACGAGGTCAGGAATCATGTCTGTTTTGCTCATTTCATCTTTGTACTACAAGCACAATGACTGGCATATGGTATGCACTCAATACATATTTTGCTAAATCCGTACAGATCAAATGAATGAATGAATCTAGATTACTTTCAGTTATAATGTCTTTATGATTTTCTATTTTGTTGTTTTATTATATGAACCTACAGCTCTTTAGTGCAACAATTTTAAGCAAAATATATTTCAAACATACACAAGTATTGTTCAGTACAGCTGCCTATTTTATTGTATGCCCTATTTTAGCATTTAACCTTTTGGGAACTGTCCCTTTCCCTGTCCTTGACTGCCTTAGGCAGTCAGCATACTCATCCTGATATCTTCTAAAGAACGCTCTGTACCCATCTGGGGCAGAGGCAGTGCAGTGGCTCCACCAACCCCATTTCCTTCTGGGCACACAGCTGAATGACATGTCCCCCCGCATTGTGCCCTCAGGTAGGTACCATGTGATGGAGTCTGGCCAATGGAATGTGAGTAGAAGTTTAGTAAGCCACTGACAGCATTGGCTCCAGAAGCTGAAACCATGAACATGACCTTCTCTGCACTTTCTTTCCCCATTTGGCCATATGTAGAGGATTCATGGTAGAACTCCAAGGCTCTGAAAGATGGAGGCACCACTAGATGGAGGGAAGTGCAGGTTCCTCAGTGACTGTCTGCATTGCATTGTGATGTGAGGGAGAGATAAGTCTTAATGAGTTAAGCCACCCAAAAAATGTTGTGGCTATTTATAACAGCAGTTAGTCTATCCTGATAGGTATTCTCTCCTTTATTTTAGACCTATGTTGGAACACCAAATATCCCATCCTTCCCCTTGCCCGTTTCTCTTACTGTCTGTTCTCACTGTTAAGATGTCTTTCCGTTCATGGGATTCCTGCAAGGTCACAGCAGGTTCATATCACCCAGTTTTTAAAGAAATCAACAATGGATGCATCTGTAGTACCCTCTAGGTACTACCCCATGTCTCCCTACTATTTTTTTTCTCTAAATTTCCATTAGTTTTGTTGTGACTAACTTACCCATCTTTCTAAATATCTTCCCTGCCTTCTACTTCTTTTGGATCACAAAAATGGCAGCTAAGGCTAAAGAGATTCCTAGTGACCTGCTTCGCCTTAACCTCTTTGCATGCAGTGACGCTCTGACTATCCATTTCTTCTTACGTGACCTCTTCCAAGTTTGGCTTCCACATTTTCACATTTTCTGAGTTCCCTCCTATAACTGAATGTTCATATTAAAGTATTTTTAGTGGCTTCTTATCATTTTGCCATTAAAGACTCGAGAATGTTCCCCAGGTAAAAACCTTCAGCACTTGAGGGTTTAGTATTTTGCCAGACGTGGATTATACAAAGATGTTTCAGCCCACTGTTAGTCTCTCCACTGTGTTCTCTCCAGATTTTAGGAGAGTGCATGCCTTTTGCATGATAGTGATGGTGGAGCTCTGGGTAGCCGTGGGTCACTTTTACACCCATGCTGTTAGCTCTGCCTCCTGAAAATGTCTTTTCCCCCCTGCTTCATCTGGCTTTGATTCAAAATTTATAATCCCTTCATGCATCAGGTCCTCCCATATGTCTGTCCCCTCACCATTCTAATTGAGAGCGTTTTTTATGCTCCCATAGTTTCATGAATGTGTTAGTCACGAGATGTGTCGAAACACTTAATAAAACCAAATTGGTTAGATTTTCTTCTCTTTCCTCCTTAATAGACTAAGAATCATTTGAGGAAAAGCCCCAAATCTAGTTCAAATCTGTAGTCCCTTTGCCGAGCATGGCGTTTGGTGCTTCAAGGATACTCATTAGATGCACCTTGCCTGGCTCAGTGCCTGCATGAGCAATGGTCACTGTTCCATTTACCGAGCTGGCAGTGTTTGTTTTTGTTTCAATTTTCACCGACCTGAGTACTCTGACACCTGGTACATGATCTAAATTAGATGATGTACAAGAAGGTTTGCTCTTTGATATACAGCATTGGGTTTCCAAATTCTCTTCTGGCATCATCCGGGACCCTGATACAAATATAGATTCCCAGGCTCTGTCCCGGATGTAGTGAAATAATCTCAGGATGGGCTCTAGGGATCTGTGTTTTAAACAGTCTCGCCAAGCATTCTAGATGCAGCAGAGTAATTACTAGTCAATCGCTACTCAAATGTTAAGAAACTATTCTTATTCTCTTGGGACAGCCCTTGAAGATAGGTGCTTAATAAATACTTGGAATTAGGTACTCTAGACATTCTGTGGTCCATCTCTGACAGAAGCGAGCCTCCTTTTAGACTGCTCATACTAAGCTGGTAAATGTATATGTTTCCATTCAAAGGTGCGTGAAGTCAAGTGGTTTTTTAAAAAGCTATATTGTAGTTGTGGGGCAGAGCTGAGGATTTTTCTCCCTTTTCGGTTGTTTGAACTCCTGTACTCCAGTTTGCTGTGCTAATAGGCTGTGGTTAGAGCAGAAACGTGAGTGAACAAGGAAACTCTCTGCTCCCAGGTGGTACATTCCTTGTTTGGCTGCTGACTGATTGATTGATTGATTGATGAAAATCCTGGGTTTGCTTTTCGTATTGCTTCTGAATTCCCCTCGTATTACTGTTCCTTTTCTGGCCCCATTCCTCTCAAAGACCAGTTCATCCCACCGGGCTCTGAACGTCATCCCCTTGTGCCTCACTCTTTCAATCACCTCTTCTCTTCACTGTAATAGTTCCCTGTTACAGTAGGTCAGAGTGATTTCTAAAGTGCATATTTGGTGGGTGCCTCCCTTGCCTGACTCTCCCTCCACTCCTCAGTAACTCTACATTGATGTTAGGAAAGCATCCTAAGTCCATGCAGCGGCTTCAAGATCCACCCTTGCTTGCTGCTCCACCTCATCTTTTGCTACTCGCCCTCTTGCATCTTGCTTCCACTTTCCTAATTCAGCTTGTTCGTTTTTACCTTGTCCCCTGCTTCATTGCTCTTCCTTGTGTTACTGCTTCTGTTCCCTCTGCTGAGATTCTTTCCTCCAATCTCCCCCTGGCAAGAAGGTTTTTGAGGTTTCCCTTGCTCCTTGCTGGCCCTCTCTGACTTACCACATCTGCCTTAGATTTTGTTCATGGTGCACTCTGGTCTTTCCCGATTATATTGATGCTGCTTAGTTATTTATCTATGTCTATGAGCTCTTTAAAAGGAGGAACTGTATCTGTATGTTTCCACCAGTATCCCCATCACCGAGTTCTTTCCATGCTGCAAGGTGGAAGTTCAATGCACAGGTGTTGAATAGAATTGAATGGATAGTGATAGCTCTTGGGAATCAGAGGAATTCTCTCTCTCTTTTTTTTTTTTTTGCGGTATGCGGGCCTCTCACTGTTGTGGCCTCTCCCGTTGCGGAGCACAGGGTCCGGACGCGCAGGCTCAGCGGCCATGGCTCACGGGCCCAGCCGCTCCGCGGCACGTGGGATCTTCCCGGACCGGGACGCTGCATTGGCAGGCGGACTCTCAACCACTGCGCCACCAGGGAAGCCCTCTCTCTCTCTGTTTTTCTCCCTTTCTTTCCTCTACCCATTCCTTTCCCTTCCATTTAAATTCCTCTACAACCTATACCACAGAGCAGGGCATCTCTGGTAAACTTGTAATAAATACATTGCTAATTGTTAGAGACACTTTAGAATTTAGTAAAAGGGGGAAAGTACTTATTTTAGAACAGTCAAGAGTGAAGTAGCCACTTAAGATTTACATTTCACTTCTTCTTTAGGGCTTTTCCTCTGGCGTCATGGTGCATTGTTTTAACTGCCGACGCTGATTCATTTTGTTTTCCTTGCCCAGTAATTATATTGATTGTAATGAGATATTTATTTATTTTCCAGTTGTCAAAAGTTTGGATCTGACTACAGTCATAGCACATAGTTCATAAAGTATGGTTTCTATTTAAAAACATATACTTAACACACCACTGCTATTAACACGTACTCAGCCTATTTCTGAACTACCAAGGGCAGGGAGCTTCAAGTGTGCGTGTTCTCCCGCTCCCATTCCATCATCCCTCTTGCTTTAATGTTGCCCTAATTGCTCTCCGTGTCTTTGCCTTTGATCCTAATATCTGAGCTTGTCCTCTTATCGTAGGGCAGGTTTTATGGATCGGTTCTCTTTTAGAGTGGCTAGATTCTGATGCTGGCTCCATTATTATTAGCTGTATGGCCTTGGGTGAGATGTTTAATTCCTATGTGCCTCAATTTATCATCTTTAAAATGTGAATAATAATAATAATAAAATCGTATTTTTCCTTTAAAGGGTTTTGGTGAGTATTAACTGAGATAATACATTAAAAGCACCTAGCCCAGAATTCTGTCTGGCCCAGAAAAAGGTCTTAGTAACTACTAGGTGTGATTAAAGAATTCTTCCCTATTGGGTTCATAGCATTTTCCTTCTCCATATTCCTCCTTTATAATATTCTGTATTATTCTATTATGATTATTATTATACTGGAGCTCATATTGTTACACCTGAATATTAGACCCAGAAAATACCTTAGATACTGTCCATAATGTTAACTTCACGTTTGATCGAAAAAGCATGTATTGAGCATGTACTCTCAGCCAGGCATAGGGCTTGGGCCTGAGGATTCAAAGGTGAAAAGGACACATTCCCGGTTCTCAGTGGAGCTCTTGTTGTATGTGGAGAGTTGGCTGGATATAATCCAATGCAAACGAATGGAAGCAATAAAGTGTTTTAAAAGCATGTAAACGCACGGAGGAGGGAATTATTAACTAAGGGAGGGATCAGGTGGAGGTTGTCTTACAGAAAGACTTTGCAGAATGAATATGATTTTTTTCCAAGCAGGAAAGAGTGGAGACCTTTCTGTGAAAAAGAGCAGCATATGTAAATGCTCAAGAGTCCTGAAAAATGTGATGTTTCCAGAAAGCCTCGAAATGGTTTGGTATTGGTAAAATGTGAAGTAGACGTGGCCAGGTCAGGAAGGGTCCTTTATGTTTTACCATTGTAGAAATGGTTTTTTGGAAGGTCATTCCGTCCCATAGTGTCAGATTTATACTGAAGGAGAAAGAAGCCAGAGGTGGGGAGGAGATGGATGCGGATGTGGCGAGAGATAGCTCGGGCTTCTAGAACAACTACCATAGGCTGGCTTTGACAACAGACATGTATATCTCATGGTCCTGGAGGCTGAAAGTCCAAGATCAGGGATGCTCAGCAAGGTCATCTACTGGTGAGAATCTCTTCCTGGCTTGCAGACATCTGTCTTCTTGCTGCGTGGTCACATGTTGGGGAGAGAGAGAGTGAAAAAGAGTGAGAGAGGAAGAAAGAGCTTTCCTATCTCTTCTTCTTAAGGGCACTAATGCTACCGTGAAAGCTTCACCACCCCAAGGCTCCATCTCCAAATGCCATCACATTGGGGATTAGGGTTTCCACATATGAATTTTGGGGTGGCACAAACATTCAGTCCATGGCACCAGGTAAGCAATCCTGAGGGTCTGGAATAAGGCAGAGTTAGTGGGGACATAGAGGAATGTGTGGCTTTGAGATATCCATAGGAAGTAGCTTCAATGGGGATTAGTGACCAGTGAGATAATTGGGATAATGAGATGAGTTGCATGACTTCAACTTTCTGGATTGGACATCTGGGTTGTACCTGGGGTTACCTGGTCAGTCTGGCTTCACAGACCACAATGCTGCTCAATGAAAAAATATTTCTACTCCTTTTCCTATAGCTCCTAACTCTCCAAAGTATGATCCTCCCCCAGCTGCTTCCAAATACCTGTCTTCCATTATTCACTCACAGTTGTTCAGCAGAGCTTGTTTTCTTACTCTTCTCTAAACACACACCACTCCTTCCTGCCTTTGGAGCTTTGATTGCAGTGTTCCTTCCAGTTGGCATCTGCTCTGTATTCCCCTCTTAATCCATCCTTAAAGGTGACTCTAATCGTACCTCTCTGGGAGAACTTTCCCCAGCTGCTCAGAAGGACGCTGCTGTCTGTTCCACCTGCTTTCCCCATATATTTCATTGGTTTTCTGTGGCAGATACAATGCTGTGTTCTCATTGCCGTCTCTCTTCCTGGATATGCAGGGACATTCTTTATCCCCAGCTTCCTTGTACTTAGAATTCCACCCCATGTCCCCAAGTCCTCACTGATGGGAATGTGAGCAGATGTGCTGTGTCCCCTATAGCCCAAGGCAGCTAAGAGTGCCTCTCCTGGTTTTGACTCTTCTGTCCGAGCGTTTTGAATGAGGAACTCTAAAGTGGTGACATGAAAATGGAAACAACCAGGGATGAGAGCTGCAAAGGAGAGAGGATTGACTTTAAGTTACATTTTATATAGGTGACCAAAAACAACACAAAAGCTTTCTTGTGCTAAACTACGGAGACCTGGGGATTAATTTTGTTAATGCAGCAGATCATGGTCTATCCTGACTAACATGACCACTAATGTCTGGTGTCCTCTTGTGGTGTAGGAACAAAATCAGGGATCCCTTTTAAATCTCATGCCGTGCTTTTCTTGTTTTTTTTGGTAAGTATCTTTTGAATGGAATTGAACATTTGATGACAATGGACAAAGACTTTCTCAGGTTAGAGATAAGGTGATAACCAAGTGTTGACACTTTTGTTTGCCCCACTTATTTTTTTTTTAAACACTTACCTCCTTGCAATTAATGCCTTATCTTATGTAGCTGAATCTGTTTCCTTCAGTCAGCAAAGGAACAGTGTTAATTGGTTAGAATGTTCCACTGAATTATCCTTTTCATTTATGAAGAGGATAGTGAGATTGAAGAGACCGAAGTGATGAAACTTATCTGCTTCTGACTATTAAAGTCCTTTGGTAGATGTAAGCATGCGCTTGTATTATTATTATTATTTTTTTTTTTTGAGGGACACAGGAATGCTGACCTTGGCTAAAGTGTTGTTAAGTGTTGCTATGCTACTGATGAGATTGGGCCCCACTTTTCCCACTTATGTATAACACAATCTTTTATTGCATTTTCCCTTAATATCTCTATTTTGGTGAAATGCCTCCAATTTGAAATGTGTATATATTGCCTCCTGCCCTTGAGGACCTTCATCCAAATGAGATGTTTTAACTAAAATGAAACACTAACAATCTCCTCCGGCCCTATTTATTTTGTCATCAAAACCCCGTGTCTCCATGAGACTGATTTTTCAAGTTTATTATCTTAAAAGTGATTTTAGAAATATTACAAATAATAACACATGACTGAAAAGCAAAGGAGAGATTCCATCTGGATGACAGTAGCTATTTATAAAATCCTCAAGTTGTCTTCTCCCAGGTTGAAATACTAGTGGAATTTCTCAAGTAATTCTCAGGAGTGGTTTCAATAGAAAATTTGGAACCATAGCACTTTCTGTTTTGTTTATGTTTTCTTGCTGTTAAATACAAGTTGCATGTTCAAACTGAATTCTCTCTTCTGATTATGGAAAGCGTATGCTTATAATATAGGCTTTGAAATATTCTTTTTTTTTTTTTTTTTTTTCCTGCTGAAGTTTCTTTCTGGAATGCAGGGAGAATGACTAGCAAGAAGAGTTAGTTTTCCTTCCTTTTGTCAACTCTGTTGTACTAATAAGAGGGACCTGAATCTGGAGTGGGAGTCAGGAGATTTGAGTCCTTTCTTAGCCATGAAATCTGTGGGTGGCTTTGAGTTAGCACGTGTTATGGTACTTGTTAATCATGTGAATTAGATGGTATCTAACTCCATTATAAGGGTCAACCAGGAGTACACATGAAAGTCAATCAGAGAACATCTGTAAAACCCACATTCCTGGGCTCCATTCCAGACCTGCTGAATCAGAATGTGTAGGATGGGGGTGGGTGGTGAGATATTAGGTAGCTTTTCAGGAAGCCAGGCTGGCATGGACCCATAAACTGGCATCCTTTGGATTCAGGCATTAGGTAGAGGTTTGGTGATGAATGGGAGAGGGAGGGGTCTGGAGCCAGCATTCAGAGACTCTGTGGGGACTTAGAGGCAGCCCTGAGTGGTTGAATGGCTGCAGACATGGACACCACAGGGCATGGAAGGGCTGGTGCTAAAGCTAAGCAGTACTTCCTTTACCATCTTGACCAGGATCTGTACGTGTTTGTTTGTCATGCAGTGTGCATGTATGTGTCTGTTTGTAGTGGTGATGATTGTTTTTAAAATACAGTGTTTGGGGCCTCTTGGCAGTTTCCTAGCTGCTCTATGGGTGGGGTAAAACTTCTGCCCTGACTTCGCTCAGTTATGTGACCCAGCTTAAATGGATCACTAACAGAAGAATTATAAGGGCATGGTGAGAGTAGAACCAGGCTGTGAAAATTGTCAAACCTGCCCTTTGTCAGGTAGTGAATTTCATTCAATCCAATTTAAATCAATAATTATCTCTAAGTGCCATCCTATGTAATGGCTCTTAAAGTATAGGTGTGGTTGAAAGGAAAAGGAGGGAGGGAAAAATGAACAAGCACAGTTAATGTCTTTCTGCACTGGTAAGTGAGCAAAGCTAGATTTACAAACAACTGTAAGATAATGAGGAGTGAAAGGCCCAGAGGAAGTACGGACTGAACCACGGGATTCAGAGAAGGAGCCTTTAATTGTGGCTGGTCACGCAGGGGAGGCTTCCAGCAAGGAAACTATCTGCTAGACCAGAATTCTCTTGTGCTGATTTTGGAAGGGTCACGGAATAAAATTCTACTTACAGTTATTATGGTCTCTTTTATTTTGTTTTGCTCCAAAGCAATGGAAAATCCTTCCTCCTAATGGACTCATCTAAGAATGAGATACTGCTTTCTTACCCTTCCTGAAATGCTTGTATGCACTCTTTTAGAATCATTCTGTCCTATTTGTGGTTGTGTCATTTTGTCTTGTTGAAGGCAGTGCGAGGGTCTGCTTCTTCTTCTGTGCCCTTCCTCTCCTCATTGAGCTGGGCACACAGTAAATGCCAAATTAATGCTAATCGAATAAACAAAAGCATGATTAATGTAGATCAATGGAGTGATGATTAATTGATGAGGACATTGATATAACTAGAATGCATTTTATTTGGAAGAGATAAGGGTACGTTAATCACGTCCCTCCAGCATCACTCTGGGCTAGATCCTGGATTGTAGTGGCTCCCCTTTCCAGACAGAAGAACTGAGGCACAGAGAGGTACAGTGGTTTGCTTAGATTGCATAGAATGCAATGCAACGCCAGTAATAAATACTGATAATTAGCCTCTGTCACTTGCCTGTCAGTTTATTGTTCACAACAGTATGAGGTGGGAGGCACAGGGATTATTTGAAATTTATAGGGGAGGACCTCAGGCTCAGAGAAGGGAGGTGTCAGGCAGAAGGTTATGGAAGGAGTTGGTTGCTCAGGGAGATAATGCTACAATGAACGAGACACATTCATAAGTACTGATAGGTCCTGACAAAATGCTCTGGATGAATGGCTTAGAAATACATAAGGAAGGGGGTGGCCCTCCAAAGGAAGACGGGATTTGGATGGATTGTGGGTGGAAGGAGCATGGAACTGGAGCTCAGGAGATTTGGGTGTTTGTCCTGGCTCTCCCATAGATGTGTTATGTCAACTGGGGAAGGTTACTTGCTTGGTGTTGGTCTGTTTCTTTACCCACAAAATGAGAGAAATGGGTCAGGTGATTTGTACAGTTACTTGTAGCTCAAACATGCTGACTCAAATATATAGAGATACCATATTGGAAAATAAAGGACAGGATAAATTATTTTAGAACAACAGCATATCTTACTGATTTTGGTGATCCTAAAAATTCTTTATAGGTAGCATTAGGCTTAACTCAAATTATCTGTCTGAGATCCTACAAAGTCGGGGCATATAAAGATGACTGAGAGATGCTTGAGACATAGAGTTAATAAAAATAATACTGTTTGTAATATTTTTCAGTGTCACATGACCATGGCATGAAGGATGAAGCACTGTCTCTATCTCCCAGGCTCTCTTCTCTCCTGTCACCACGTGTGGTGATGGAATAGGAGTTGGTCACCTTGGCCCCACTAGGTTTATGATCTCGGAGAAACGCTCAGTTTCTTTCTTTAAAATAGGAATAGTATGATCAGCTTTGCCCCTTCCCTTCCCATGTGATTCTTATGAGGATCACACAGGATAACTCGTGTGAGAGCATTTTATAAACTGCAGAGTGCGATCCACAGATTCTTATTACTGACTACACATGTTCGTGGTCTCCTGTCATTCATGTGGGTTTGGGGACAGGGACCAACTACCCGTGACTAGATCACTTGACTCTAGCTTAAACGTTGGGCTTAGGGAAAACACTGAAACTATTTCTGTTAGTTTTATCTAAATCCCGGAGTTTGCTGGCTTGCTTCCCAGAACCTCATCAAAATGGAGTATGAACCCACCCGGTTGGCCAGCCTGGAATGGAAAGTAAATACCTTTCGCACCTCACCTCTGCTGGGAGCTTAACACAATTAATGGAGTGTTACTTACCTGCCCTTATTACCAGCCCCTTTTCCTTATCACTGTGTGTGACCTTGAATAGGTCACTTCCTTTCTGGGCCTGAGTTCCTTGCTCTTTCAAATTTTAAGGCGTTAGGATGATTTCTGGGTTCTTTCCAACCTCTTAATTGAGCAAGGTTTTTAAATGAAGGGTTTATTCACATATAAGACAGAGTCAGGGATCCTCCAGTGTTAATTGTGCTTGGAGCTAGTACTTCACTCTGCTACCAGGGGAGGGGGCACGGGGTGGCCTGGTGCTGACTTTTTCCTGTTCCCTACCACCATCCGCATCCCCAGCCCCACCCAGCTGAGAAAATGTGGTTGATTGGAGCACAGACCTGTTGTCAGATGTAATCATGAGTCCTGCTGTGCTCTCAGAGAGGTGACACCAGCTCCAAAGTCTTGAACAGGAGCTCTTTAGCAGCTGTGAATCAGAGAGCTCTGGGCAAAAATTAGAGTCAAGTCCAAGACTGCTGTAGCACTAGAAGGGCACTCACTAAAGCTCCTGGGCCCACTGCCTGCCCCTGGAAGGCAGCTCTGCCTTTTACCTGTGTGGGCAGGGCCACAGCACTGAACTCTGTACTCCAATGTCCCCTCCCTAGGAGGGATGGTCATTGAACACCTACCAGTTGGGGAACTTTGATAATCAGGTAAGATAATGCATGAGCCTAGGAGGTAAAACCGAAAGAAAAGCAAGACCATTATTATCCTAATGACAGTGGTTTCTACTGGCTTGGAGGGAGGGAAGGCCACACTCCCCTCTGGTTCTGGTTTGATAATGTTCTTTTTGTTTTTTGATAATGTTCTTTTGATTTTAGTTTGGATGGCATTTATGTGGCAGATCACGTCCTGATTATTCATTAAACATGTGCTGTTTTATGCATCTTTCTGTGTCCATTTTTTTTTTTTTTTTTTTTTTTTGTGGTATGTGGGCCTCTCACTGTTGTGGCCTCTCCCGCTGTGGAGCACAGGCTCCAGACGCGCAGGCTCAGCGGCCCTGGCTCACGGACCCAGCCGCTCCGCGGCACGTGGGATCTTCCCAGGCCGGGGCACGAACCCTTGTCCCCTGCATTGGCAGGCGGACTCTCAACCACTGCGCCACCAGGGAAGCCCCTGTGTCCATGTTTATGCACAGTTTCCAAGTGTGAAAATATCAGATAGTGCATGCAAAGCACATAAAGCACCTGGCAAAATGTAAGCATTTAATAGATGTTTTTACTGGCACTGTTGTCCCCAGCTGACTGTAACAAGCCATAAATGAAACTCATCATTTCACAATCAGGCCTCATGGGCTGAAGGAGTTCAAGGTGAAGAAATGGCTTCATATGCAGTTTTGTGATCAGACGTTGAGTTCCAACTCTATCTCTGATCCTTATGTCAGTAGGGAAAATTTGTTTCTATCTGAGCCTCATTCATATTCTCCCTCTCTTTCTCACAGACGTTATTAAGGTCTTTGCTGTATGGCCAACACCACTGGGTATAAAGCCAAAGATGAAATGACAAGGGATTTAGCCCTTTTGAGGGATTAGATGTCTGCCATGGGTAACAGACATGTAAACAGATCAGTACCTTAATGTGTTTCTCACGTGTAGGCCTGAAAATGTATTTTGTAGGCATGTAGCACATCCTTGGAAATGATAGTTATCATTTTAAAAAAGTACAGTCAGTGGATTCAAGTTAGCAAGTCTGTGGGGCTGTGGGTTTGTAAACTGGCTTCCGAAGGACAGGTGTGATGGTAATTGACAAAGCAGAGTGGGGAGGACGTTTCAAATCCAGTTTTTGCATTTCAAGCAGAGTGATTTTACCCTCCCCTGGACATGTAAAGGGAAGGGCCAGTGGCATAGACTGAGCTGCCAGGGCAATATTACCACAGGTGAGAAAAGGTGTGCTTACCTGCCCATGTATGCTGTGTCTCCTTTAAAACATGTTTGAACATTGTCACTTTATAGAGAACCTCCTGGGATTTCAGAATAAAGCGACTCCTTGTTTTTATAATCAAAAAAATAAAACAATTTCAGCCTCCCCAAATCATTGAAATTTGTATTAGTACTTAGTTGTGGATTTCCATCTTTTATGAGGTAGCTTTTTTTTTTTTTTTTTTTAATTTATTTATTTTTGGCTGCATTGGGTCTTCGTTGCTGTGCGCAGGCTTTTCTCTTGTTGCGGCTACTCTTCGTTGCAGTGCGTGGGCTTCTCATCGCGGTGGCTTCTCTTGTTGTGGAGCACGGGCTCTAGGCACGCGGGCTTCAGTAGTTGTGGTTCACGGGCTCTAGAGCGCAGGCTCAGTAGTTGTGGCGCAGGGGCTTAGTTACGCCCTGGCATGTGGGATCTTCCCAGACCAGGGCTCGAACCCATGTCCCCTGCATTGGCAGGCTGATTCTTAACCACTGCACCACCAGGGAAGCCCCAGCACCTTGTTTTAACATAATTTCTTCCTTAAATGTGTTATTTAATTGTCTATGTACATTGTTAATTCTTTCTACATCAGCGTTTCACCCTTTCATCTTCCCAGTAAAGAGCAAAACTACCTTTAAAACACAATGATACTGTAGGGGATGATTTCCTTAAAATTAATATGTAAGTCAATTCACTAAATGAATCATGGGACTCATTTTCAAGACTTTGGTGTATATGCTAATCCCTTGTTCCAGAAAGTTCAGCTAATGTGCCTGGATGCACAGCCAGCCGCCTTTTCACCAGGAGCTCAGTGGAGTACCAGCTCTGGTGGTAGGGCATCCTTATCTAGGGCAGACAGAGTGGTTTTCCTAGCCCTTTGCAAAATGCAAAATACACAAATGCTTGTCTTCTAGATATTCCCACACTCCTTTTGTACCTGGATACTGCTTCCGGGCTCCCTCCCTACCACTCTCCACGTCCTTACTGCCTTCCTGCTGGACCTGTTGGCCAGATCCTATCCCTCCAATTGCTGAGTCCATCTTCCAGTTTCCTCTAGGAGGACCCCTGCTCCTTCCCAACTTCTCTTCCTAAATTCCTTCCTCGATTATCTCTTTTGTCCACTTGGCCATGCCACACACTCCATGAATGCTCTGGAAGATCAAAAGGCTACTGTGACAGTCTCAACCCTCAGGGAGTCAATAGCCCTGTGGAGGGAAAACTTGGAGAATCTGCTGAAAAGTACAGACACCTTTTTAGGAAAAATTACACGTACATCACTTTAGAAAGTCCTTGTGATCTCTGAATTACAGCACCCAGAAGCCTTGTGAGAACTAACATAATAGAAAGATGTGTGTGGTAGAATTGAAGCACTTCCCAGCTAAATTCCTATTCATTCAGGGTTTGGTCTCTGAGTTATATGACAGAAGAAAACAGAGTAGATTGTGATAAATATAAAACAAGGTAGAATTAAAGCAAATGAGATAAGGCGTATCACTACATGACCCTATCAGAGTAAGGTATTATTACCTTTAACCAATAAGTAGTTGATGTAAAGACTGGTAGACTTCCTCTTCTTTGATGGACATTAGCAGTATCACCATTACCTGCTTCTCCTTCCCTTCCAAACACATAATGACTGTAGGCCTTAGTCTCCTTGCACTTGGCTGCGACAGTGTGATTAGTCTTGGAAGTGACATTTGTCACCCCAGGCTGAGACAGTGACAAGCGTACTTGCAGTTCTCTGGCCCGCAGTTCCCTTTCCCTGTCACGCACGAGGCTTCATGTTGAGACGATGCGGTTACACAATTGAAGCAGGCTGCACTGCTGAGCAAATGCAAGGATGCCACTCAGACCTAACCCCAAATGGGCATGATTGAGATAGCCACCTTTATGCAATTTTTGGAGTTGTTTGTTCCTGCAGTTATAACCTGGTTCACCTCAGCTGATGCATCTGCCAGGGAGCCTGGTACCAAAGAAGCGTGCTGATTTCCATGGGTCTCTGATTTGCCGCAGCGATGCTTCTTTCTCGTGTATGCTTCTTGTTCTCCTTCTGTATCCAGAGCAGAATACAAATGTCAGCCACATCCATGCGTCAAAGTAAAAATAGCCCTGTTTTGACTTCTCTAGTCTGAAATGTTAGTGACTCCCATTTTGAAAGAATAATTGGTTCCAAGGTGCCTTGCAGCCATTCTTAGAAATGGATGTTCTAGGTGGTTCTTTCCCCAGGAAATTGTACGAATGGCTTGAGGGAAAGAAGAGAGTCAACACTGACCACTAATGTGATTAATTAAAGGACTTAGTATAAATGACCAATGGTATTTACAGGTACCTTAGAGGGATTAACGGTGGTTGAACACTTGGGTAGAGGAAGCAGATTAATGAATGATTCAGCGGCTGGGTGGGAGGGGTTGGAGCATTTTTCAGTGGAGCCATTAATAAGCACCTCTACCTCCGCATTACATGTGAGGGATCTCACTTTAATCCTTTAAATGCTTTCACTCTCTGTAATTAGGTAATTTGGTTAGGGAACAATATAACAAATACACAAGGAGAGAAAAAAACAAACAAATGCATATGAATAAGTAAGAGCCTTTTATTTTACAACAAAGCAGTACTTTTTGGTTCTTTTCTTGGTGAGGTGTAGCAGTCTTCCCAGGAGTCTCACTGCTTTTCCACAAAGATGGGGTCCAGTTTTGTGCCCCTAAACAAAACACAGCAGGTCGTCCAGACCTGGGAACCTCATGGAACTCCATTAAGTGCCTTTCAGCTCATTTCTAAGCAGGCTGTTAGAGGATAGCTACAGCCTGGGCCCTGGAAGGCTGTCTGCAAGGTGGACACCAGATCTTAAAAGGGCCTTGGCTAATGCTCCTTGATAAAAGAATGCCTTGGTATACTTTGTGTAGCACTCGGATTTGGAGGCCTGCTCTTCTCTCTTATTCCTCCCTTCAGTTACTGGCTTCTTGAGTCCTTTCTCTTTCTGTGACCTTGTCTTGCCTTCACAGCAGGGCTAGCTGCTATGAGATATTTAAGACCTTGCCTTTGAGAAGTTTACAATTTACTTGGAATAAGACAGAGACTTATGAGAAATGAATTCATTATGAGACAGTATGAGCTTTGTACCAAATCAGTGAGGCATGCAGTGAGGTCTACACAGGCCTTCAGAGCTCCTGCTCCAGACCCATCTTTTCTCCTTTCTGCTGCTTCTAACGCTCTTGCAGCACACACCTTGATTTTCTTCTCCAGATCCATGGCCTATGTCTGCCACAGTGCAGCTTTGATCTTTGGTGATAATCAGGCCGCAGATCGTTTTTAAAATATATCATTTTGCCTATGTGTAAGTCATATAAGGACAGCAGTTATTAACCTGGAAAGATAATTTTCAAAAAGGTTCAAAAAGTGTGATGGGGGGCTTCCCTGGTGGCGCAGTGGTTGAGAGTCCGCCTGCCGGTTCAGGACACATGGGTTCATGTCCCGGTCTGGGAAGATCCCACATGCCGCAGAGCGGCTGGGCCCATGAGCCATGGCCGCTGAGCCTGCACATCCGGAGCCTGTGCTCCGCAATGGGAGAGACCACAACAGTGAGAGGCCCGCGTACTGCAAAAAAAAAAAAAAAAAAAGTGTGATGAAGAAATGGCTGATTATTATTTATTTCTTGAGTTGCAAGTGATGGGACATCTTCTTTGGGAGAATGAACAGAAAGGCTAAGAGAACCCACAAAACAGAGAGATTAGACGGGTTGGAAAAGCAAAATGGTGAGAGGTTTTTGGCTTACCCCTAAAGGAGGCTACGTCCTTAGAGACTAGTTTCAGTTTTTAGGGTTTCAAGTCTCTTATATTGTTACATGTCCCCGAAGCAACTATGCAAAGCTCTGTTAGTTTCTTTCTTTCTTCCTTTCTTTCCTTTCTTTCCTTTCTTTCCTTTCTTTCTTCCTTTCTTTCTTTCTTTCTCTCTTTCTTTCTTTCTTTCTTTCTTTCTTTCTTTCTTTCTTTCTTTCTTTCTTTCTCTCTCTTTCTTTTTTTTTACAGGGAAGCAAATTATAGTAGTTAACATTTATTAGTGCTTAACATGTGCTAGACTTTCTTTCTCTCTCTATCTTTATGTCTTTTTTTCCTTTCTTTTCTCTCTCTCTCTTCTTCCCTCCCCTGCTTCCCTCCTTCTTTTCTCTCTTTCAAACACTTAACATGAGATTTACCCTTGTAACAAAATTTTTAGTGCATAACACAGTATTGTTAACTACAGGCAGGATAGTACAGAGCAGATCCCTAGAACATGTCTATGGGTGGAAGAATGGATAAAGAAAAATGTGGTATACAGCATAATGTTATTTAGCCTTAAAAAAAAGAAGGAAATCCTGCCATTTGCAATAACATGGATGGACCTGGAGGACATCATGCTGAATGAAATAAGCCAGACACAGAAGGACACATCTGCTTGAATCAACTTATATGACAAATCTGAAATAGTCAAACTCACAGAAGCAGAGTAGAATAGTGGTTACCAGGTGCTGGGGAGGGGGAAGTGGGGAGCTGTTGTTCAAGGGGTATAAAGGTTCAGCTCTCTTGGTTTCTTCGTATCCCAGCAGCAGCCCCTTGACAGGGGCCAGGGACCAGGCCTGGATTCTCAGCCTCTGGTTCTTCCCAGATAGGCCAGTGCCCCCTGGAAAAGTGACCAGTCACCTCCTCAAGAGCTTTCAACTCTCATTCATGTTTCTCATGGCTCTTTCCCCACTGAGGTGTGTTTTCTTCCTGGGAGCTTGTGGAAAATCCCAGTCTGCTCTTCAGAAGGTTTGATTTA
Organism: Platanista minor; assembly: GCA_004363435.1. NCBI lineage: Eukaryota > Metazoa > Chordata > Mammalia > Artiodactyla > Platanistidae > Platanista > Platanista minor. The sequence goes on from RJWK010007990.1 coordinate 19,050, forward strand.
ACCCTTTAGTCTCCCGCCTCATGTACCAGTGGAATTTAGTACATCTTTTAATGGTGAAAACACACTCTTTGAGGCCATGCCATGCCCAATTTTGTCATTGCAGGTTTTTGCACTGACATCAGCTCCGCTGGTTTCTGTCTCACAGTAGAGGCCCTCTGCCTGCCCCCAGCCCAGGTTCTCAGCTTTCAACCTTCATCCATGATCAGTAGACACCTCTCAAAAAGGCAGGAAGTCCCCAGTGCTCCTCTGCAAGGGGCTTCCTCCTCCAGAGTTCTACAGTCTTAATCTTATTCCTCATGGCTTCTCTGATTCTTTGAAATAGAAGAATTTGTTTGTTTGTTTCAATTTATCTTGCTTTTCTGATTGTTTTTAGTGGAGTAATTGTGGTGTCTTGAAGATTTCTCTTTTTCTCAGAAGCAAAAGTCCTCAAAATGTATTTTCAAATTTGCTGGAGGTAGAGATCTAACATTTTTGCCTCAAAACATTACTAGGCTGTATTGGGCAGAACCAACCAATCAACCAACCAACAAATAAATAACTTTGGGTGGAGGTGTCAAGATTTCACAACCAGTTACTGTGTAGCTAACTGGGTATTTCTAAATCAACAATTGACATATAACTTTTTTTATATATATATAGCATTGAACAACTTCTTGGACCCAGTGGCAGAACTGTTATTCATCTCTACATTAGAAAGGGATTTAAATTTCTTCCCTGCTCCATTTTTTTAAGAAAAAAAGACTGGACACCAAATACCACCTGTTTCACCAGTAGTTGTAAAACACACAAAAGAAATAAAAGGGAAAAAAAAAAGGAAGCTACTAAATACTTCTTGGAGGAAAGCAATCTTTCTTATTTCTCTGATTTCTATAAGACCCATTGCTTAACTGTAACATGCTCAACTTTGCTCTAGATGGCTAGCATCATTTTGTGAGGAAGGAAAATTCTACTGTCCCAGTCTGATTCTCAGTGTGCCTGTCCCCAAAATGAAGGGGTTGGATTACCTGATAGCAAAAGTGTTTTTTCTTCGACTTCCTTTATGGGATGAGATTGCTTTTTGAGATTCACACTATTTTTCCTTAATAAATCAATTTGCACAACCACACTTACTTTTAAAAATTCCATATCCGTGAGTGTAATGCTTCCTCCCAGCCCCAGGTTTATCCATTATCTAGAACTTCTCTAACTTAGTAAAACGATAGTAGTATATACCTAGTACAGAAAATCTTCATTATTATCTTTCATTCTGCTCTGCATGGCAGGATTCCCTTCAGAAACTTTCTGGGGCTATTCTAACGAGGACTCAAAACTGAACAAAGCTTCATTCATCTGAAGCTAAGCCAAAGTTGACTTAGACCTCAAGTTTAAGTTGATGCAATGATTAACTGGTTAGATGAAACAAACATTGAATAATACATATTTTAATGCTTAAAGACTATAATTCATTTTAAACATCATATTATGCTTTATCTTTTTCTGGAAATTTTTAAGTGGCTTTTGAACATCAGAAATAAAATTTTGACCTCCATCATCTGTGATCAACAGAACCGCAGATGTTCATCTGTCAGAGAGATTGTCGGGCGTTTCTTTTCAATGGTTGGGATGCAGTGCAGGCGGTCTCGATAATCAATACAGCTACTCCATGATGCGTTATAATCCTGTGCTGCCCTGCTCAGGAAGCCCAAGACAATATTCAATGATTTAACTTAGGAGGCTTGGATTCTAGCCAAGCTTTATCATCAGCCAACTCAAAGACTGTCCAGAATCACATGTCTCCTCTGGGCTTGACTTAATCTGATCTGTAAAAACGTGATGGGATTTGGGGTAGGATGTTATAGTCTCACTGGTTCTCAAGAGGAAACAGAGAGGGGATAATTTGACTTTCCTAGGAGTTTTGGGAGTCGTGGAAGGCAGCTGGAAAGCCTGAGACGACATATGTTAAACTTTCCACATAGAGAAGAACTGTTTCAACCCAAATGCTCCTGAGTCCTTTCCCTTGGGAGAAACACCAGCAAATGGGTGCTCACACCGTTTTCCTGGCATTAGTATTCTTTTATTTTTGTCTGGGCAAAGACATTTACAACACTTTATTTCTAGCACCCCAAGTGCTAGAAATCCTATAAATTGGTAGGAAAAGACAGTCCAATAGAAATGTGGATAAAAGAACATAAATAGACATTTCACAGAATGATAATTTTAGATGGCTAGTAGACATCTGAAAATTGGTTGAAAAAATGCAAATGAAAGCAAGAATGAAATACTATTTTTTTTAACCCGTGAGATTGAAAATTAAAATGTGTCATGCATCCCTACATTGCTGGTGAGTGAATTGCTGGAAATTGGTGTGGGAAATGGCATTAGTATTCTTAAGAAGACTCCTATGGGGGCTTATTCTGTCTTTCCCTAGCAAGTTCACATGAATTCCCCTATTCCCATACTAGAGACACCTTTTTAGAACTCACATCAAGAATGCCCACCTATAAATTTCCCAGCTTTCCTTCTTCAGACTTCTCTGAAATTATGTCAGGATTGCAAAGGTTTTTTTCTCTAATCATGTGGTTATCAAACATGTAAACTTGCTTCACTCTCTGGTCATTTTCATTTCCAGAGTCTGATGAACTGATTCTGGGTTCCTTTTTCTTCCCCCCAGAAGAAAAGGTCATGGGAAGCATTTTCCTTCTGAATTGGAGTGCTCCTCACCAAGCTAAAATGCCTTTATTTTCACAATCCTTTTCAGTGATTCTCTGTTCCATGAAGCCTCCTCTTGACAGTCTGCCCAAGGGGCTTAGGATGAGGTTTGAGGAGAGTGGGTGGGAGATTGAAGGACTGGGGTCCAAGTTATTGAGCCAGGCTTTCTTGTTCAGCTTCCTCCTCCTTAACCCCTTATCCTTTCACGAAGGTTGACATGCCCTTCTCAATAACTTCCAACCAGTGTTTACCAGTTTGAGGAAGTAAGGCACAAACCAAGGGGAATAAAACTTGCTGAATCTATCAATATCCACCCTTGACAACATCATGAGAGAAATTTTTCTGCTTCTGTTGATCCCCTCCTCGTCCCCCTTTGGTCCCTGTCCCCTTCCCCCTCCCCCTAGTGGCTTCTCCCCTTCCCATTCCCCTTCAGCACACCCAGTGTTTCCTCTGTGATCCTTCAAGCTCAGAGTCTCCTCTGGAACATTGTCTTGCTGGTTCTTTCAGTCAGTGTTTATGCCTCACATCTTCCCAGGCTCTATTCTCTATCAAATGTTCCATCTTAAAAGTTCAGGGCTGGAAGGTAACTCTGAAGTGATCTGAAACCATGACCTCATTTGACAGATCAGATCAAGGCTGTCCATATAAATATAAAGTGAGTCACAATGGTAATTTTAAATTTTCTAATAGCCACATTTTAAAAAATACAGTAAAAAGAAATGTGAAATTAATTGTATATTTTAATCAACCCAATACTTCAGGAGTAGTATCATTTCAATGTGAATTCAATATAAAATGTATTGAGATATTCATATTCTTTTTCTCATTTTAAGTATCTGAAATTGAGTATGTATTTTACATTTACAGCATACTTCGGTGAGGGCTAGCTGTATTTCTGGGGCAGAGTTGCCAACTGTGGCTAATGGCTACTGCTGGGATGGCATAGGATTATAGCAACAAAGTTTAGGGGGAGCAAATGACTTGCTTAAGGTCATAAACTAGTTGACAACAGAGCCAGTCTCTTCATCCCTGCTCTGATGCTTTTCTTGAAACAATGTCTGATTCTGACAGTGATGATCCTTAGGATGTGCCTTGAAGTGGAACATGGATTATATGAATCTAGAATGATTTGGTGGTGAAAATCTATAGTGGTTTTAGTGTCAGGCTAAAAAGAAGGTTATACCTTCTAGTAGCTTCTGTTTTATGACATTATTGTTATAAGAGGAAGATTGTGACCAGAAAATTTTATTTCCAGTGATATTGATGGACAAAAGAAGTTAATTTGAATTGCAGTGTGAATATCTGTCTTCTTTCAGATCTATTTTGTTAGTCTATTATCTATGTCAATGTCCAAGTACTAGGAAATTACTGCTTATTTCCATGAAAATCTATCAAAATGTACATTTTAACAGTGGCTTGTATGTGGGGGGAGATCACTGTAGCTTCTCCATCTATGCTTAATGACCAAACCTCAGGGCTTGGCTCTGGCTTTGCTTTTTTTTTTTTCTTTTTGCCGTGCCATGTGACATGTGGGATCTTAGTTCCCTGACTAGGGATCAAACCCATGCCCCCTGCACTGGGAGTGTGGAGTCTTAACCACTGGACTACCAGGGAAGTCCTGGGCTCTGGCTTTAAAACTCCCATTATATTAAGCCTGTTTCAGGACTACCTGTGCATGTGGGCCTCCATAGATAAAGCCTTGGGGGTCTAAAAGTTCCACACCTAATTCTGAAGTATGAAATTTGATTCAGGCCAAATTAAACATTTCCAAAATCTAAATTGCATTATATTCAAAGTGATTAGGAATCACAGTGAACTAATGTCTCTGGTACGTGGCTTGAAATCCTCACTCTTACTCACCATATGCTCTTGAGGATATCACTTTTTTTAGTATCGGTGCCCTTTATAAATGGCAAGGAACAATATCTACCCTACTTACTATGTAGGACTTCGTTTTCGAAGGTGTTTTTTAGACATAGGGGATGCACTATCAAAAAGGGATTCTGTGGTCAACTGAACTTGAGAAATTCTGAATACTCTTAGAGATTCAAAATGTGTAACAGTATTTTAAAGACCTGGGTAGTCTTGCAGACAAAGAATTTTTAAATTTAACTTAACATTTCCTAAATGTTTTTAAGGCAGGAATTATTTGATCTTTTTCTCACCCACCACCTAGTCCATGGACCATGCTTAGAGAAATGTTGTCATAGAGAATTTTAAAGGCTAAGTGGACAAAGATATATGAAAGATATTAGATGTCTAATAATCATTTCTCAAGCATAAGGTATTAAAACACACTTTTAAGAGTGTCTTGCTGTCCCAATATGTACCTACAGATTCCCCAACACTGCACTTTCTCCTGGAAACACACAAAGTTTAATATTACTACTCTATTTGCTCACCTTCTCTTGACATCAATTAAACAACAAATGTAATAAGGTAAGAAAATTTTGGCCACACAAAAATCTAGATTTCAAGATTCTAAAACCATCACATTCTTGAGTATTTCACCCCATACTCCCCTCTTTCTCTCCCTCCTCTCCTGCATCTTCCACTTTTTCCATCTTCTCTTCCTCCCCCCACTTCCCTTTTCCCTTTTTCTTCACTCTCTCTGATGACCCAACGTAGCCTTTTGGTCTAGATCAACTAAGTTTTATGAGCCCTTAGTTATTGAGAAGAGTGCTATGCTAATTCTGGGATCAAAAAGAGATATGACCTAGACATTGCTCTCAAAACTCTTACTTTCTGGTAAAGACGATGTACATGTAAAACATGACTCTAGCTGAGAGTGACCCATGTAATAATGGGATTCTCTCTAAGGTACAGGAAGTAGCCTTGACATTGGAGGGGCTGACCTTGCTGGGAAAGTTGGAAAAGACCTTATTCATTGAATGCTTCACAAAGCAGGGGATGTCTGAGCAGTGTGTCAGCAGTTCCTAGGCAGTCAAGGATAGGAAGGTGGATCCAGTAGGGAGGGCAGAGTGTGGGAAGCCACTGAGGCATGAAAGAACAAGGTGTACACTGGACATGAAAACCATCCAAGTAATTTCATGGAAATATGGAGAGAGGCAAGCTAAGGTTACATTATGAAGGGCCTTGTATCCCTACTGCCCTTTGGTGAGTGGCCTTCTAACATTTTTAAGCCTTGAAACTCCTTGACATTTTATCTGGAAGCCCAGAATTTGCTTGGCAGTTGGTCTAGTGGAAACAAGGCAAAGGAGCTTGCACAGGGTACCATTTGAAAGCCACTGCAATGAAACATGGTCATATTTGTGTTTTCTAGCAGAAACTTCATAAGTTTTTGTTAGAGAATGAACATTTTCCCAAACCAGGGAAAAGGAAAGGGGTGAAGGAAAGCATTCACTTTCTCGGATGCTATTTTAGATGAAAGGCCAGGATGCATCTTTCTGTTCAGTCACACACGGAAGCAGCTTTCAAGAAAAAGAAGTGCTGATGTACGTTAGCTCACTCTGCTATTAAGTGTGCTGGAACATACTTTAAAAACAGTTTAGAACTAAAATCATATGCATTGATGTCTTCTATTCCTTTGAGGACTTTTAGTGGCAGACAAGTCTGAATTGCATTTATTCACGTGGGAGCAGAATTATCTTTGATTACCAAGTGCTTTCTGCTTTCGTGAAAGCTATAATAAACCACTGCTGAGTCCACTGGGGTAGGTGTGGGCTTGTGAAATCAAAGATGGGGAGGGTTTGGGTGAAAGGAAATTTCTTACAAATATTATAAAAATTGGTTTGAACTTGAAAGCGTTAGAGAAAGAAAGCTCTGGGTTACTTTTATTGACATCCCTGGGTTGGCATCCCTCAAGAGACAGTGCCATACTTAAACGGGTATCTTCCATCAACCTCCACCTGACGTGAAGTGTTGTTACATCTCTAGCTCCGCTCACGGCAATGCCAGAGACAAACACAGAAGAATATTCTGACCTGGCTTTGTCAGTTTTTTAATCCATATCTTGGCTCTTTTCTTTTATATAAACAGAAATGCAAAACTGAAGCCTTAGTATGTTTTGCCTGTTTCATTTTTAAATTCCTTTTCATTTTTTTACAGAGTAATTCATCTTCACTGTGGGTTAGTTTAAACAACATATATACAAAAAGAAGAAATTAAAATCTACTGGTAATAACAACTCTAGAAATAACTACTATCAACATTTTCGAGTATATCTTTATATCTTTCTAGATTTTTTCCTTACACATTCATATTACAGTGTTTCTTTGAAAAATGAGATCATGTGGCACAAATTGTTTTGTTACCCACTTTCCTCATTTTAAGTACATCAGAAGCAAAAATAATTTTAAAGTCAGTATAGTTCCTTCTACGACATCGCTTTTATGTGGATGTGTACTATTTGTTTATAAAGGTAAACCCCAATTTATTTAAACAAACTCTTATTTTTAGACATTTGGCTTCCAGGCTTGCCCTATTATAACAGTGCTACGAAACATCCTACTAGCTAAATTTTGCCTTCATTTATCCTTGTCTCCTTAGAATAATCTACTCAAGTGGAATTTCTGGTTCAAAGGCTCTGTATATTGTCAATGCTGTTGGCATGCTTTATAAAACTGCCCTCAGGAATGAAGGTTATTCTTGTTTATATTCCAAATGTGAATGTATGAGGGCACTTATTTCCAATCAACATTACCAGTTCTAGTAAATATTGTTTTGCTCAGTTTAATACCATTTTAAATTCTTGGGTCTCCCTACTTCCTCCACCTGTTGGGTCTAATAGAACATGCCCTCCAAAGGATGGGGTGAGGAGTCAAAGAGATACATGAGGCAAAGAAGGGCTGTGCAGGAGGGGCTCAGTGATGTGTTCATAGCTGATTTAAGTTCAGTTTGAAGATTCACCTCAGAGAAATAGTTTTTTATTGATGGGCTTAACGTTTGAACTGTAGAAGATGCAGGATGAGAAGCTTATTTACAACCAAGGTGATTCTCTGCATCCCGAGGGAGGTCCTTTATCAGGTAGAGAGAAACAGATGCCTCCAGAACTCTGAAAGTCAGTTGGAAGCAATGCACGTCAGAGGGGCTTGAGAAGTGGTGCAGGGAATCCAAAAGGGTGGACAATTTAAAAGTAAACCTAATCATTGGCCAAAGCTTGGAAATACAAAAACGAGAAAAACGATCCCCTGTTGGGCTTTTTTCAATGAACTACATTTTGGCATTGTGCCATTGCCCTGTATGGAGCACTGCTTATTTTGTTCTGGATTGAAAAGCAATAGGGTGTGATGGTGAACCATGTTGGGCATGGAGAGTCTGAATTCTGGCCCTGCCATGTGCCAGCTCATTGAGTTTGAGTTATTCTCTAAACAGTTTCCAGGTCTATGAGGAATGATGATGATACAATATAGGGCTGTGTGAGGATTAGATGAGATAGTTTGCAGGAGTCAGCACAGAGCCTGGAATTAGTAACCCTCCCTCCACTGTAGCTGTTATGCTTACTTTGGCACTGTGTCTTCAACTCACACAGAGCCTGCTTGGATTCCCTGAAGGTGACTTGCTGGGTCACAGAGGGCAACAAACTTTGCCCCACTATTTACCACCTTACACAGTGTCCCGATGAGCAGAGAACATGGGAGAACTTTCTTTCCTGTTTTCTTAAATGGAATCATTTTGCTTTATTTTCCTGTGAATGCTTCATTTTGTCCTCAAAATAAACTAGAAGCCACATCATCTACTGTGTCTCCCTCTCTGTGTTGGTGGCTAGAAAGCTTAGGGGTGAGTGTGTGGTCGATCTCTGTCCACTGTGTAGGGCTTCACAGAATTCATTCCACATACCAGCCACCCTGCTGGCTTTGGCTTATCTTTCTTATATTTATTCCTCATCTGCTTACATTTTCTCAAATTTAATTTTATCTTGTATGTATGCTGTAAATAACTTTAAATTGCTTTCAGAGCAAGGCAGGGTAGAACAAAAGAAATAAAAGAGAAAATAAAGCTCATCACTGGTGTACCCACTCTGAGGTAAATCCTGTTTTATATATTGTAACTTTCTTCCTTTCCCCTTCCTCCTCATCGTCTCTACGTCCACCTATCCATCTAGCTGACCTGCAGGCAGGCGGTATGTGATTTTCACACAGCCTTAGTCCATAAACAGTTTCTTTCATCATAAAAAGTTCATTGTAAAATGACTTTTAATGGCCATCTAGACCTCTATCATATAGATAAGCCACAGTTTATTAATTATTCTTCTGTCATTAAAATTTAGGTTTTCTTCCCTTTGCTGCATAACATTTATCTTTATAACCGTGATTACCATCATTCCTTATACATTTTTGCATAACCCTGTACTTTTGTTATAAGACTTTCATATACATTACTGGCGATCATCTTCTTCCTATTCAAAGAAATGAAATTCCTCCTATTAAAAGAAATAAATTAAAGCATATAATCATCTGTGCCTATCCAGCAGAGTTAGGAGCCAGGAGAGTGGTATTCCCTGCATCAGCAAGGAAGCAAGTCTATAAAACATGGAATGAAAATATCTTCTCCCTTTGGCACGGCAGAGAGCTTCTCCAGGGAAGTTGTTGAGGAATACAGATTAGGTTTAGGGATGAATCCTTGCTACATGGTGCTTCCCCTTCCTCAAACTTCCAGAGGCCGTCTCTGACGATTTCATCTAGGATGGGGGAGAGAAGCCTTGCTGGGCATGGCTTCTGGTGGGCCTGGAGCTCAGAGACTTCATCAGTTTCTTCAAAGACCTGATCCCTCCTTACCTGGTTTTCAGCCAAAGCTAGAATCTGACAGCCCCAGATACTTCTAGGGTTTTGAGCTGGATATTTTCCCCATTCAGTTGCACAAAACCTGAAGGGCATTTTTAAACAGAGGATCTTTGAGTTTTCAGCTTTTATCTTTCATTAAAGATTAGGAGCAACATTCCTCTGCCTCAGAGGTCCCTGCCTGTAGCTTCCATGCCTTGTCACCTGCCTCTGTGATTATGGGAGAATGTTCCATCTGCAGCTACTGACCATAGTTGTCCCTCAGTGTCTGTGGCCGATTGGTTTCAGGAACCTCCAAGGATCCCAAAATCTGTGGATGCTCAAGTCCCTTATATAAAATGGTGTAGCACAGTATTTGTGGGTACAGAGGACCAACTGTATTTTGTTTCCCACCTGCTGCTGAAGTCAGACTCAGGTCTCCTTCAGAAACTACCATGTTGTCTGCACAGATCTTTCTGGTGGTGATGAGATCTGTGTTGGCAAACACAGCCCTTGCTTGTGCTGTTTTCCAAGAAGCAGGTCTGGGTGGACCCAAGACTGGTGTGCTTATCAGCGGTGCCACCTTGAACACCAATTATGACCTCAGTTTTTGTGTCTGTGATAAGCAAAATACTCCTTCCTCGTGGTTGTGGTGAAGACTGAGATATGTGTGGCTGAAGGAGACATTGTTTGTGAACACGCCTATCGCTTGACCAATGCCTCTTTTACCATAATTATTCGATTTTGATTCAAGTGTTTGACCTGGGCACACCTGGGAGGAGTCTCCAGGAGAGCAAATAATTACCAAACACTTGGTCTGTGGCTGTGACCAGCCCCAGGGTCTTCTCAACAAGCTGACAAGGTAGATACTATCATCATCCCCGTGTCCATTGAGAAGTTACGAGACTCATCCAGGTTTAGAGATAGAAAGAAACAAAACCGCAGTTGGAACTTAGGCAACCTGGATGTAGAACCTGTTCTCTTGTCTACCCAACTGTACTGCCCAAAACCTAACAAATGGTTAAGAACACATTTCTCTTTAAAGATGCACTGAAGCCCTGAGGGCAGTTGGCCGTGGGTAACCCTGGCCTGGTATCGCAACCCACTGCCAGCCCATATCTCCCCCTTCCCTCCCTCCTGGTCACAGTCCCATTCTGGATGGCATTCCTGTGCCACCAGCTCCATTTACTCCTGACACAGTGTAAACGGGGACCCATGAACATGGGGTACCACCAAGTTGTTTACTTCTCAGTAGAGCCTGGCCCCAGCACACCCAAGGGAATCAACCCCTCATGTTCCAAATAAAGGGGGCTGTGACCCAGCACATGGGCTATGTAACCTGGGTCTTGTTCCATGTAGGAAAATCCCGTGTGGATCCTTCCAGAAGAGACTGTCAAACTTTTATTTTTTAAATCTTCAATCATGCCATATTGTAATGGGTACACAGTGCTTTTACTTGGCATCAGTTATGAGTTGGTTTTGAAACAATGCAGTATTAAACCAGTGGGGATGATTACTGATCCCTCCATCCCTTTGGGGCAACTCTACCAACAGGAGACAGTTTCCATTCTATTCCAATTTGTGTTGCTGTATATGCCCAACCGGCAACACAGAAAGTGGCTCCATTAGCTAATACAGAGTTACCATATTTGTCGTGGAAATCAGGTGCCTGCTTCCGGTGGCTCTGCCTTGCCATTGTTTGCTGAATGCTTTGAACTCAGAGGCAACTTAGTGCATTTTTGGCCAGGGTAAACATCGTGGAGCTGAAGACAGAACTGCAGCAACTGCAGCTGCTAGTTTTTTGCACCTTCACATCAAGTACCCTTGCAAAGAGTTCTGAAAATGAGACTGCCAGACTTTCTGCTAAACTTCCAATTGTGGCATTTAGAGGCTAATTTTTATCCCACAAAACTTTTCAACTTACATAGCAGTGTTTAGTTCACAAAGCATCTTCCCCACTTCTCCCTATGGGGTTACCATAGAAAGTTCATGAGGGAGGCCAGCAGATTTTTTCCCTCTGTCCCAGGCTCTCTCTTCCCTGCTCTTTGCTTTATTGAGTTCCTACACTGGGCTAAGTTTTGAGAATTAAAAAAACAAAAGACAAATCTTTCCCACTTTACTGTTGAGTTCTCACAGGTTGTAAGTAGAGCTGTGCTTTAGAACACGAGTCTCCCAATGGCCAAGCCAGGACACACTCTCCACTCAAGATGCCTTTCCAAACGGTCACCAAACTCTGCTTTCAGCATTGAGCCCTGAGCTCATAGGAGCCTCTTATTGGGATGATGGGCTCTAGGTCTGACCTTCTGTGTCCCTAGGGAATAGCTCAGAGCAAATTGCATCTGACCAAAATTTTCTGAGGTCATAGTTAAGACTGACAGTCGCTGGTGGTGCCAAAGTCCCTTTTTTTTTTTAACTTTTCATTTTATATTGGAGTATAGTTGATTAACAATGTTATGTTAGTTTCAGGTGTACAGCAAAGTCACTTCTTGCAGAAACAGGAATGGCTAAAGTCAAGACCGGTGTGTCCTTCTTCTGGTGCCTTTAAAACAGGACAAATCTCCTATAAACATAATTAATCCATTCATCCTTTAATTAATTTGTTCGTTCTGAAACAGGGATGCCCCCAGTGTGGTAATGGAGTGTGCTTGCTGTGACCGTTCTGTCTCTAGAATACAAATGCTCACTTTCTCCTCTGTCCCCATCACACTAGCCATCAATAATGAGTAAAAGCCCTGACAAGTATTCAGTCCTCCCCTATAGAATCTTCCTCCTCCCTGTACTGGGTCTTGCAGCCAAGGGTGGAAGGAGAGGGCAGTTCATTTCCGGTTGGCAAAAGAGGCGCTGGTGGCTGAGAAGGAGTTAACCTTGGTGAGTTGTATCCATGCACAGTAACTGGTCCAAGTACCCCTCCCACAGTGGCTGCAGACCCAGGACGTTGTCGTCATTTCTTCTGCAGTGAGTGTTCAGTTTACGGCTGCCCACTCCCCACTGTTGTGCTTAGGGGAGAGGGCATTTGATTGAAAGGGCACTCAGCAAAGATTTGGGCTGAGGCAGGCCAGTGGTGATGCTGCCACTTATCGGCATGGGACGTCAGGAGTGCTGGGTCGCAAGGAGGCGGGCAGCGAGCAGGTCTCTCCAGCAGAAGCCTTGAGCTATCAGGAGGAGAGGCTCCGAAGGCTGACCCAGGTCAGATACTGGGTCCACTGCTAGTGCTTCTATGCTAGTCTCTCAGGTCAGAATATGGACAGTTTTAGCTCGACCAGTTAACTGTGAGTTTTCAAGCATTGCTACCTCCTCAAATGTCGGAGCTAAGACATGTTCAAGCATTCGTTACTTTAGGAACTCAGATCCACCCCTTCCTTTCCCTTACTGGAGATGAGCTTTTCTCTTTAAAACTTTAAAACACAAAGGGTCCCATCAGATCTTGTCGCTCAAGAGGATGGTCCTACTGGTCACCCTTCTGAGTAGGCCACCCCAGGGGTTCCACAGTGATTCTCATTCCTGCCAATATTGTGACATGATTCATCGTGTTCGCTTGAAAAAGAAGGAAAGGAAACACTATTCCCACAGATAATCTGCCACTGTCCATCTATTCATTCATTCATGGGGCAAACCCCAAGGGCCAGGAGCTTGTCAAAAAACCCATGGATATTCCAGACCTGGGCCCAGGGATGAACTTGATCTTTTTCACATTTCTCACATTCCCCAGGATCTGCCTGGCTTCTGGCACCTGGACTTTATTTCCTTTTATTGGCTGGAGCGCGCTACTCCCGGTTGGTGGCTGAAGTGAGTTTCTTCAGCTTGATGCTGGGCACCCTTAGGACGCAGCTTGTACTTGACTCCTTGGCCCTCAGCATCCCGGAAGTGGCACGGCTTATTGTGCCTTCTGTGAGAAACTTTTCCGAGCCTGATAAACCCTGGGCAACACACTTTCTGACTTAGTTTACTTCTAAAGTGTGTCTTGCGAAGTCATCTTTTCATGAGGGATGGGGCTGGGGTTTAGCTTACCTTGTCGGTAGATTATGAAAGATAAATGGCACTTGAGTCCATTTGAAAAACGAGGGCTGTCCCTTCTTTCTTTTCATCCCTCCCCCCAGCCCCGCCCAACGTCCAAAATGCCCTTGATCCCAGATGGCTCAATGAACCATGAACAATAAAATATAAAGAACTTCTCTTAACAAAAATGAATCCTTGCATTGACTCACTTGAAAGAGCACTAATTTACCATGAGGGCTTCTTCTTTGAGACCTGTCTTTGTCACCAGCTAGCTAGGAGACCTGCACAGTCATTAACCTCTGGGACCCTCTTGCCTACCTTTCATAAACAGAGGACACAGCATGAGTATTCTAAAAGGTTGTGCATCATTAAGGATCAAACATGAACGGATAACCAGACCTTCGATTTCGTTTTAATATTTCGTTTAAATATTTAATATTTAAATATTTAATATTTAACATTTCCTTGATATTTAGAGAGTAACAGAATTATGTTGCTCTCTGTATAGCCATTTGAAGTTAATCAGGCAGTGAATCTTAATTACCCACATTAGTTTAGCCTGGTAAAGTAAAATGAAGCCATTTCCACACATTGTCTTTCAGTCTGCCATCAACAGCAGAGAGAGCCAAATGTTCATACACTTGGTCAGCGACCACTGACTCCAGGGTGCTTTAATTCATGGCTGTATTTGCATCTCAGGCTAACAGAGTTTCCAGTTCAGGATAAGCCTCAACATTCTCTCTTGAAATAAGATTGAGAGAAGCATAAGGACTCAGTAGCACGGACGACCCCACTCCGGCACAGCATGTGAAATGGCAGTTCTTCAAAACCTTTCGTCAGGCTGTGAAACAGCTTTGAGTCCATCACATTCCTCTTCCTCAACTCTTAGAATCTTGCATGTGCAAAAATGTCAGCCTGAAATGACTGCCAGAGTAGGGAAATATCTGGGAGTAAGGTCATCCTTATTAGAATAGGATGCTCTACACTATCTGGATTTGGATGGAGAATTTCATATACCCCTTCTCCACTACGTAGAGCCAAAGAATTTTAGGGACCACCTAATTCATCTCCATATCAGGTCCATTTTGCTGACAGGAAAACTGAGTCTCGGTGGGGTCAAATGTTTTGTCCACAGTCCTGCAGCAGCTAGTAGCAGATCTAAAACTAGAACCCAGGCTTCTGACTCCTAGTCCATTACTAAAAAGTGTGTGCTTGGTTTGATGAAGGAATTTAAAATTCTGGGAGTGGAAGGGAAAGAATTTCAAAAGATTAACCAAAGAAAATAAAGATTTTCCCAAATGGTCTCTAAGACCTTTGATGCAGGCAAAGCCTTGGAAATGGATCTTGGTTAAGTTTCCTTGTGCAGCTGTGCAGACTTACACTTCTCTTTGTACCTGGGAACATGGTGCATTATTTATGCAAACAGAATCTATTTGTTCTGAGACTTTGCAGAGAAGGAAAACATAAGTTAATAACAAAATTAAGAGAAGAAATGATCACGGCTGCGCTTTGGCAGAGCAACCCTGAACAGCCACCTAAAGTTAGATGTGGAAGCCCTCCTTGGAAAAGGAGCCCAGGTGAAGACCTTAATGAGAGCAGTTCTATTGATGCGTCTAGAATCCTACGTGCAGTGCTGTGCTGCCTCTGGTGTCCCTGCCTTTCAAGTTTGAAGGCATTTTAAGTACTAGACACCACAGTGGAAATGACGTGAATTCTTTTTGTCCTTATTGTGTATTTTAGATGTGCAAAATAAGTAAATGTTTTCATGCTGTAAGATGTTAGGATGGTTCAATGAGGTAGGTTAGAGGGCTTTATAAAATGGAAATATCTGAATGTGGAAAGGATGACTATTAACCACTCAGTAATTAATAGGCACTTGCTTAAAGTCTAGGCACTTGCCAGGGATCACAGTTTATTAAATATGTGGAACAGAATTTCTCAACAGGTGATTTCACGTGGACTCAGCTGACTCATCTGAAGCCCTTGACAAGTGTATACATATAGGCCCCCTTCCAGGCCTGCCAATTCTCTGGGGATGCATTTGAATCTTTGCATTGCTAACTTGCTTCCTGGGGGCTTCTGCTACAGGAGACTACCCTGGAGGATGGAAACTCTTCTGCTTTTTTATTCAAAGTTGCTTACTTCCTAAGCATAAGCATCTATGTTTGATGCATAGAACTGAACATGAGCTTAAATTAGGTCGAAAGATGGTTTGAGGCAAGTTGTGACTGGCTTTGTTTTCCATGCTAGATAACTGAGGCTTTACTCAGTAGGAATAGTTAGCTAAGCACTATCTTTGAGCAAAGTAGCATACTAAACTTGATTTCTAGAAAAATAAGCCTGATAGACAGCAATGAGAAGACCAATTTCAGTAATCCAGAATTGGTTCTTAGTGACTATTTCTCATCTTTTTATTTTACTGAAAAATCATCTGGTAGGAAAGAAAGGTCTGAATTCCTCTCCACACCCCCTATAGGTTTGTCTTTCTCTCTCCACAAAGAGAAAGTCTTGGAGTGGGCTTTTTTCTGTCTCTGCATGTTTGCCCCTTTCCACGTGTGGAGAAGTAGCCCTTCTGATTAGTGTAATTATGCCCTTGTTTAGTCCAGTGGTCCTACATCTGGGTGTGCATTAGAATCACCTGGAGGGCGTGTGAAACCGAAGACTGCTAAGCCCCACCCACTGCATTTCTGATTTGGTGGGTCTGGGCCCAATAAGGTTGCGCTTCTGACAACTTCCCAGGTGATGCCAATGCTGCTCCACCAGGCCTCAGGCTTGGAGAACCACTGCTTTAGGCCAACATTCTCTTTCCCTGGAAGCCTCAGGAAACAGTAAGTAAGGTTTGTGTTTGTTTGTTTGTTTGTTTTTCCCCTTTGAGTTTTAAATAAAATAACCTCATGCAACAGGAGAGGAGAGGGTCAGAGATGGAGGATGCTGCCCCTTTGTTCTGTGGAGGGGACGTGGGCTCCACTTAGGGCTGGAGGGCTCTGTGGGCTGTGGGGTTAGAGGCTCAGCTCCGAGGCCAGATCCTGGGCTTGGAAACACGGGTCCCTCAAGCTTTGGCCTGTGCTTGAGGGCGGGGGAGCGCTGCATCCCCAAGCCGTTCCGCTCTTTGCTCCTGTGGCCCAAGAAAAGATGCACTGGGAGGCCCAGGCTGTCCAGGGAAAGGCTGGCTCTTCCAGGGCTTGGACTGGGACAAGGGAAGGGGGGCTCAGACCGTTCTGTTGGCCCCAACCATGGCCCCTGAGCTCTGCTTTCAATTGCTGTGCCAGTGCCTTCCAGGTGGCAGACTCCAGTGGGTGCTCTACTATTTTCTTTTTCAGTGAATTAAACTCATCTGTGCTGGTCCTAGTCCCATTTTGGGACTAGGGCCCTGCTCCAGCTTTTCAGTCTAAAACCCCTTGTGTACATCAGCGTGGCCTGTCAGTGGGTCCAGCTGCTTTACTTAGGTACGGATAGACCAGGATGCTGTGTTGGGGCCCAGGCCCAAGTAGCAGTCTCCAATCTCTTTACCATTTGATACTTCTAGTCACCAGATTTCAGACAGGAAGACAGCAAGAGGAACAAGTAGTAGGATTTGAGCATCAAACAGTTCCTCATACCCTGTGCCGTTTAGAAAGAAAGCAACTTTCTGGAGAATCTGAGTCCTTGCTCGTGGGAGCTGATATGCTAAGTGTTGGCCTAGAAAGTTGCAGCAGGATGTGTACATCATTGCAGTGACAGGCTGACATTATATGACTGGGACTTTAAACTACCAAAAGCAACCAAGTTGTACATCCAGAACATTCATGCGTGGTGTTCTGACCCTTAGATTGTTAATACTAGGGCTTTGACAGAAAGTACTAGAGCAGCTTTCCCAAATTCTGTTTTGGTTTTGTTTTGAATTTCATCCAGAAAAAGAGGGAGCTGTGGACACTTGGATTCATTCAGCTTCCAGAGACTGTGGATTCCTATCCACAGGGCCTCAAGCTGCTTCTAGATTATTTCCTCCATAAGCCCTGAACATGGGTTTCAGAGACCCATACTGAGATCAGTGGCAGGGAAATGTTGTATTTTTCAGTCAATGAACAAATATAAAAGAAGATTTCCTCCTTTTTCGGCAACATGTCATCTTGGTGGATTGAGGCAGAAAGCCTATTAAATGGAAGAAGCGTGAAAACATCCTATGTCTGAAACAGACTGTTTTCAGGCATGGAGTTTGGTCAGTTATGTTGGAGCAGAATTAGTTTTTTAAAAAGCATGCTTTTATTGTCAAGTCAGAGAAGAGCAGTAGAAAAGTGAAAGAAAAACTGAAAGAGGATGTGCCCATTGAAACGGACCAAGTGAGGAATTTTCTTAACCAAAAGACTGAGAACTCAACATCTGAGAGAATACGGATATGAATGGGGGAAGGAGGTGTGCCATATTTAATTACTTTGAAAGGGAGAACTGACAAGGAAGGGGATGATTTAGTGGTTACTAAATAGGAGACTGGATTTCTTCCCCACATTTAGCCACAGTAAGCAGTACATTCTTAGAGCGAGCCAGGATGTTCCCCAGAGAAAGACTGTCTGGGGCATTACTGGGAGACCTCCTCTTAGCAGCAGGCAGGGGTGAGGGGTTAGGGAGGAGTGGCTGGTGAATCATAAGTGCAAATGGGAACCACCCCAAGACCTGGGACAGATGCATGAAGAGGGTACATGAGATTTGTGCAGGTTATTGAGGGAATATCAGCATAATATATTTACTGAGTTTTTAAAATAACACGGCTGCTCATGAGAACAGCTATTTACTACTTACTATGAGGGGAACACAACTAGGACATTTATGGAGTAGAGAGATTTAGGACAGATAACATCCTAAATTTCAGATGTAAAGGTCAACATGATTGAAATTAGATCCCCTGGGTAGTGGGTTGCATTTATTTTTGGCCGACCTGGAACTGAGTGAATTTTTGTCTCAGGCTGGGGACAAAACGAAAGAGAATCTGAAGGTGTGTGTGCTTAGCCCAAGAGCAAAGTGAAAGGAAGGAAAGCACGGTGATCCCCCACGCAGGGTTAGCCCCACATATGATTGAGAAGAAAGAGAAGCAACTTAGAAAGTAGGTTAAAAAGTTTTAAACTTCACTTGGCCTGCTGAGAAGGAGGGGAGGAAAAACAGAGGAACTGGAGTACTCAGAGACTTACCCCTCTGTGATAGAACAATGAGGAAAGAAAGAAATTTCACTGCTGGGAAAACAGAACAGGTTAGTCAAGGCTTGGAAAATTCAAAAGTTGAGAGATGGGAAGATTTGCCGGGGAAGCTCATGGTCTAGGGTCTTCTTACTGGCCCCCAGAGGCACACATGTTTTTGGAAGTTCATGAATTTGCTGAAGGTAGTTTTAAACTGAGACACATGTCGAAAACTGGAGGACTACCCTCAAGAGAGAAGCTTCCTAAGGCCTGTGTAAATCAAGTGCAAGAGCTAGAAGCAGTAGCCACTCATACACAGCAATAAAATACACAGTAATAAAGTATGCCTAGGCATCTTGCTGGGGGTGGATAACATCATGGGGAAAGCAAGGCAGTGAGGTTGGTTCGGTGAGCTCCCTGTTATAAACATTGTAAATGTGAGGAAACCTCCTAAGAGCTAATGCCACTAGTGTACAGAGACTGTACACTGAACGCTGTAGTTCAGTGTTGGGTTCTGGAACCTACAGTTCAGAACAGAAATGGCATTTCAGAGGGCCAGATCCTAAGAGGGAGCATCTGTGTGTAACTGTTTAAATCCTAGGAGAGGCTGTATGATAGATGGATTTCCCCACACCCCCTACTCCCAATAAATCAGAAGGTCACAGTTAGCCTCTCAATAGAAGGTCTCTTCATCCTGATTTTAGATTGAGACCCATGGGTGAAAGAGAGCAGCATCCCAGCAGAACTGATGCCCCAAATATTTCCCCCCTTTTCTCAGCCAGCACTAGGTCTCTTTTACATTCATAGGTGGAGACAAAACTGTGAGCCTTGGTTCCTCTCTAAATTGTGTCCTAGGATCTGGAAACACAGTACTTTGTGTGGGAGCTGCTCTGGAACCTGGGTGAGGGTTAGTTGTACTATCTAAATTCTGCTGGCATGAATTTGGTGCTGTGATATTCTTATGTGTCCTAACTGACTCTGGAAACATGACAGTCATGAGAAGCTTGGAGCTGCACTAATTCACTTGTGGAGGTGCTAAAAGCAGCACCCATTCGAGCAGGTGGCGGCCTGGGATGCAACTTCTGCCAGAGAACCCAAACTCCCTCCAGGTGAGTTACATCTGGCTGAGGGAGAAAAGGATAAGGAAGTAGGATTCTAGATTCTAGATTATCATAAGAAATGACACAAATGTATTATCTTATGGTTCTGGAAATTCAAAATAAACATTAGCTAAATAAATTAACTTCACTGGGCTAAAACGAAGCTCTTGGCAGGCCTGTGTGGCCTACTTGAGGTTCTAGAAGAGTCTGTTCCCATGACTTTTGCTGCTTCAGGAGGCTGCCCACATTCCTAGGCTCAAGGCCCCTTTCCTCCCTCTTCAAAGCCAGGAACGTTAGGTAGAGTCCTTCTGCTGCCTTCTGTCTGGGTCTGACTCTTACTGCCTTTCTCTCCCCATTTATGGTCCCTTATGATTACATTGGATCCACTCAGATTATCCGGGGACTATCTCCCTGTTTTAAAGCTAATTAGCCACCTTAATTCTATCTGCAACCTTTGCCACATAAGGTAACATATATGCTCAGGTCCAAGGATTAGGACGTGGACATCTTACCGGGGTTGGGGGCGGGGTGTGTTATTCTACCTAATGGGGAGCAAGGAACTTTGGGTTTAGTTCTCTAAACTGTAATTTTTGAGGCAGAGGTGATTTTTATTTTATTTCCTCTCTCGGAATGTAATAATGGGGGAAATCCACATTCAAATTTGAGGCATTTTTATGTTATTATTTGTTGTTTATCCTGTTATGCAATATTTGGATGATATACTGTGGAATGAGAAATAGGTGAAGAAGTGATGGCCTAGATGCAGCATGCCTGTGATGCTAATTTAACTAATGTCCTATCCTGACTCTTCTTGAGGGCCTCTAGGGACAAGAGCTGCACTGCCCAAGTCATAAGAGGGACTGCTGTAGTTCTGGGCTCACCAGCAGAAGCCTCAATGCGCTAATGATCTAACACAACCCTCCTGGCTGCCAGAGTCTTGGCCTTTGGACCCAATGGGTTAAGAGAGAACAAAAGTTAGGGAGGGGGGAGGAACAGTCAACCTTTTCTTCCAATGTCAGGAGAGACTGCTCTCTTCCCCATGAATGGGGATATTGCAGTGAGCAATTTCAGATTTTCTCTCTAGCAGTTTTCTTGGGTTTCTATGAAATTGGTTACTGGGAGTCATGCTTCTCTCTCTCTTTGCTCACCTTGTGGATCCATAATTCCTTTCTGTTTCCTGTCTTGGTGTAATAAAACTATATCCACCCTCTGTCCCGGTGCAGCTTCTTAGCATGTGACCGAATGGGAAAATCTGATGATGGCTGCCTGCAGGTCCTATTAGCATGAAGGGGGAGGGGACAAGGGATTCCCATTTGTCCTCAGACCCAAGTAGTATTCTCCAAACCAACTCTGTTCAGATATCCTACACTGGTGGTTCTTACGCAATTTCTAAGATTAATAAAGCTGTTAACACTGATCCCCACGGACTGTCAGTTCTTTGAAATTACATTCAAAGGTTAAACCCAGTGGGATGGTAGGGGAGTCCTCAAACCTCTGAACCTACAGCACATCTAGGTGGGAAATAGAGATCCTTGAAAGCAGAAGCAAAAAGATGTTAAAACACTGCTCTCTTTTTACCAAAGCTGTGACCTAAATGAATAGCCACAGCTTTGTAAACACATATGCATTTTGATGGAGTCTTAACCCACAAGGCTGTGACCCTCATCATTATCATCTTCATTAGAAGCAGATGGTAGCAAAGTGTTGCCTACGCATTTAGATAATGTTTAAACAATTCCCGGAAAAACAGCCGGGCAGCCTAATCAATTCTTTAAGGAGCTACGGTGGGAGCTGGAGTCTAGGAATATGGTCTAGGAGTATGAAGCTGTATTGAAACTAAAAAAAAAAAAAAATGAAAAAAAAAAAAACCCTAAAGGATACTAAAATCTCATCAATTTTATTAGGATAATTTTATTTATTTTTGGCTGTGATGGGTCTTTGTTGCTGCATGAGGACTTTCTCTAGTTGCGGTGAGTGAGGGCTACTCTTTGTTGCGGTGCGCGGGCTTCTCATTGCGGTGACTTCTCGTTGCGGAGCACGCACTCTAGGCATGTGGGCTCAGTAGTTGTAGCTCATGGGCTCTAGAGCACAGGCTCAGTAGTTGTGGCACACAGGCTTAGTTGCTCCACAGAACGTGGGATCTTCCCGGACCAGGGCTTGAACCTGTGTCCCCTGCGTTGGCAGGTGGATTCTTAACCACTGTGCCACTAGGGAAGCCCTGTTGGGATAAATTTTTGAACTATAACACTTTTATTTGCTTTTTTTCCTATTACAAAAATGTTTTGTTTCTTATAGATTTGGAAAACATAGAAAAGCGAACACACACACAAATGTATCCCATTTCTACCCAGGAAAAATTGCTATTTAAGATTGTGGTGACTGTGCTTTTATTATACACAGTCCAGCCCTTCCACTCAGGGCATGTCCTTGAACTTCCGTGCAGACATTCTGGGCCTCTCGGAATAACTCCCATGACTTTCCTGCTTTGGTGTCTTTCCCTGATGCATGCTCCCTGCACTAGCCAAGAATTTCTGTTCTGCTTCTCCTGTGAAAAAGCAAATCTCAGCATTCTGGAATATTTGTTACACTTTGGTTGCATCCCCGGCCCCTGAACCTTGAAGGGAGGAGCCCTTCTGTGCTCTGCAGGCAGATATTGAGGAGGGGAGGCTCACCTCTGTTGGCGGTGCTGAGTATTTATGTTACTTTCTGAATGCAGCATATTTTTCAACTAGTTTTTCCTCTGATAACACAAGACATTTTGAACTCTCTATATATCATTTATTTCTGTTTTTAGAGACAAAAAGATTAATAGAAATAGCCTACCCTTATACCCCCTTTTCTAGACAGAGCTCAGAATCAGAATACAGCGACCTTCTCTCCCCATCATCGCTTTTCTCCTTCACTATATATTAGAAAATGAACAGAAAGATTTTTTTTTTACATATTATTTTTGGGCCCAAATACAAAAAAATTAGCTGCTACAACAACTCAATTTTAAAATGATATTCCTAAGAAAGTATTCTAAAATGAAATACGTTTTTAAAACTTTTTGTCATCTAATAGCCAGTTTTGTTTTTTTCCAGTTTTTCACTTCTTTACTAGTTGCTCAATCTCTTCCTTTTAAAAATTCTTTACAATAAGCTGCAGCTATTACTGGGAGAAAGTAGTATTTTCCTGGACAAATAAAAATACTGTATTTTTATCTAGTGATTATTTTCAAGGGCTTTTATTTGATCTCTTCAGGAACCTTGTGGTGTAGACAAATCAGGGTGTTTTTCTATTGCATAAGGAGGAAACCAATTCACAGAATGTTTCATAACTTTATTTCCCTTTCTTATGGAATATCTCTGACTTTTTATAACACGCATAAGCCTTTGACTTACACCAGTGGGTGGTTATTGCAGTGACCTCAAGGCCACACAGCTAGTGAATGGCAGGCCTGAGACAAGGGCCAAGCATCCCATATCCATATCCAGGTCCATTGCTCTTGGCACTCACATCACTTTCCATCCAACAGAACTAAAATTGTTTCTGTTTAGATGAGTTAAGAAACATAAGTGACCCTTGACTGGAGAGCTTTTGCTGTACAGAAAGTTCTCTCTCATGTTTGAAGAGCTTTGTGCTGCAGTGTTGGTGCTTCACAACCTTGACCAAACCCGTCAGTTCCTCAGCAGAGAGCATGCTTGGGAGGACAGAGGAGAAAAACAGACACCATGATGTCTTGCCTGTTCTGGAGGGTCCTCTGGAATGTAATTTCCTAGAGCTTGTTAATTAATCCAACAGATATTTATTAAGCACTTGCTCTGTATCAGAGACTGTTCTAGTTCAGGAGATAAAGCAATGAATAAAGGAGCCCTTCCTCCTGGCACACACATTTTTACAATTGTCTTAGGATTTTATGTCTGTTAATATTGCTGTTAAAGCCTGTCTTTAGCACCCCTTATCTGAATGCGGTCACTGTGATTGATCATTTTCATGGCAGGACAGTCCTTACTATTTACTGGATGCTTACCACATGCTAGACACCAAGCTAAGCAAGTCACGCATTATCTCATGTAATCCTTGTAACCTCTCTTGTCTCAGGCTGGCATTGTAATTTTCACTCTATGTAATTAATACACAGTAGATCCAGGATTGTAACACAGGCCTGTCTGACTCCTATACCTTCACCATGATCCACACTGGCTTCTCTTAAGAGTTGTTGTCTTAGATTGCAGGTCCAAGCTACTAGTTCACAGTGAAAATTGAAATTTCTTTTGTTTTATTATCAGATAAATTCAAAATAAATTAGCTTTCAAATCAGATGGAAAGATACATTTGCCCTTTAAGTCCTGTTGGGAGGTTGTAAATGACAAGTGTAAACTTCAGGGCAGACAGTGATGTGTTTCATCACTTTTCTAACTTATCATGTATGTCTCTGCTACTGTTGAAAATGATACAAGACAACCATTATTCGCAATTGTCTTCAGTTCTTTGTGGTCAATCATGAATACACAGTAGACCATATTGCATAATTTAAAATTGTTGCCCATAGACTTTAATTATTTTTGACTTTATCTTTGTTGGAAAATGCACATTGTAACTTAAGGAAGCTTATATTCAAAACATTAACTTACATACATGTGGCAACTGAATTACTAGAGGCTGACATATCTGTGTATGAGATTTTGCGGCTTTTCTCCAATCCAGGCCTTTGATCATCTATATAACCCCTGACTCACATTTTTCTTATAACTTTGAAATATTTGCCTGTTTTAATATCTCTGTTATTATTAACTGGATCCAGTCATCATGATTCTGACCATGAATTCAGCATAGCTGTTGGTTTTAGGGTTAGAGGCGGTTCAGATTGCCTCAGATGTGTAATGCAGTGGGGGAAATTAATAAAGAGTATCAGGTGATATTACTAGATGCTATTTATTGAGATCATCATATGGCAGGTACTCCTGTATAGTAGCTTGAATACGTTATCTCACTTAATCTTTACGGCAGCCCAATCTAAGACGTGATTGATGTTGAGAGAGGTTAAAAAACTTGCACGTGGTTGTACTGCTTGTAGGTTTCCAGTCAAGATAGGTCATTTTAACTCTCCTCCATTTTGTGACTGTGTTGTGAGGATTTAGAAGTGGGAGAGATTGAGGCAGCCTGGAGCTATGGACAGGAAGGCTTCAGGGAGGCAATTCCTCTACTCTTAAATAAATAAAACTTGCTACTAACATTTCAATCCCACTTGCATCACTTGAGCATTTCAGGTATAACTGGACAGTTTTGACCAGCAACTTTCTTAATTATATCGCAATTAGCTACACCATATAAGCATTACAAATGATAATTAGTTATCTAATCAGACGGTTGTCATGACTGCACTTCCCTTTACATCGTGTGCCTTATCACCATTTAAATTTGTGCACATTTTATTCTGGTTATCTTCATTTTTCCTGTCACAGTTACAGAATCCTGAGGTTTGATTTCAAAGTTGTCTTTGCCTTCTTGTATTTTGTCTCAGATTCTAAGATTGCACCAAAAAGAAATTGTGTAAGATTTCATGATATTCTTAATCAGGAAAAAAAAAAAAAAACCCAAAGACTGTGACAAAATGTACAGGTATTTAGAAAAAGTCTTCAGGTACCCTGGCCTTTATCATGACAAGTTTTATTATGAAGTCAATTAGAAACAGTGATCTCTTTGGCCTTACAGTGTACCCATCCTGTGCCCAGAGCCATGGGCATTTTTACTCCCCTGTTACATGGATCAGAAAAATGCTCCCCCTCTATATTGGTATGTTGCTCGACAAGGGGAAGGTGCCTTGCTGAGGAGAGGCAGGCATCCCTTCCTCCGGTGGATGCAGCCCTAGCCAGCACACAAGCTTGGCAGGTGAGAAGGGTGGACAGCAGCCCCGACTTGCCAATAGACCAGGAAACTGGGAACTACAAGAATGGCACAATCACACACGGTCATGAATGCTTGTGCCTGTCACTCTAGAGGGAATAACAGGAAGAGTGCTGAATATTTTGCATTCAGTTCTCCTAGTTCTACAATCACCTGTTAGGTATGTAATGAGGAAACTGACTCAGGCAAGGAAAGAGCATGCAGCTATCAAGTGTGAGGGCCAGGATTCAGACCGAGGTCTGATTAATTCTAAAGTCTGGCTCATTCTTGCTGATCAACCAACACTTTGCTCTGCAAAAATGTTCAAACTTGTTGGGTGGCACAATCAGCATTCACGGTAAAAAGCAGCAAACCAAATCTTCTGTTCCTTGTGTACTTCAAACGCATCCCCATCTCTTTGCCTTTGTTCAATCTTTTCCTTCTATGGGGAGTTCCCATTTCTTCTTATTTGCATGCGTTCAAATCCTACCTATTCTCGATGGTGATCTGATGCTACTCTCTCCATAAAGATTCTCTTGATTCACTTTGATAGGGAAATAATCTCCCTCCTACAAATCACCAAGGCATATTCTACCACTCTTATGGATCTGTCTTGCTTGAACTTGCATTATGGCTTATGTGTATATGCCATTCTCCCCTCCCCATAATTGCTATAAACTTTTGAATGTTGGTATCTATATATAATTTTTCTTTTTATCACCACTGCCTAGCACAGTGTAGGAGCTCAAGTTTGCTGACTCAATGAATAAATGATTAAATGAATGAGTTAACCAACACTAATCAAAGTTTCTTTTCAATAAAATGGTACTCAAACAACCCATACCACTGGAAATAATGATAAAACTTGGATAAGACACTTAAAAAAATCTTTAAATGTCTTGAAATTTTTAAAGAGCTGACATTGCAGATGTTATGGATTTAATTATACCCCCTCCCCAAATTCATATGTTGAAGTCCTAACACCCAAACCTCAGACTGTGACTTTATTTGGAAATAGGATCACTGCAGATGTAATTCATTGTTAGGAGGTTAGAGAGAAACAATGCATGACCTATAGAGGAATAATTTAAACAACAGTGGCTTCCTCATCTGAAACCATGGAAACCAGAAAGAAGAAGCACAAAATATTTCAAAGGCTGAAAGGAAAGAACTATCAACTCTGGATTTTATAGGTGGCAAAAATATCCTTCAGGAATGAAGGGAAAAAAATATGATGAAGGCAAACGAAGAGAATTTGTTGCTAGCAGAACACCCCTCAAAGCATGGCTAAAAGAACTCTTTTAAACAGGAAAGAAATAATAAAAGAAGAATGCTGGCTTAGGGAGGAGAAAGGAAGAACAATGAAGCATGTAAAACTGGAGATGAATATAGTAGGCTTCCTTTTGAGAATGAGTTTTTAAAAATTATGTTTGGTTGAAGCAAAAATTATATTATCTGATGTGGTGCTCAATGTATACAGAGGAAACGATGAGCTCATATATTAAAAGTGAACTGAGTAAAAGGACCTGTATTGAACTAAGATTTCTACATTTTACTTGACTTGGTAAAATGTCAATATCGGAGACTCCATGTTATGAGTGTATATTGCATTACATAGACTTACCACTAACATACTATTTAAAGTGATACATTGAAAAACTTGGTAGGTAAATCAAGATGAAATTTTAAAAACATTTAAATAACCCATAGGAAGGCCAGCAAAGGGGGACAGAAGAATGAAAACCAGAACAACCAAACAGAAAACAAATAATAAGGGCAGGCTTATGCCCCCAACATATCAATAATTAATTTAAATATGAGTGGTCTAAATACACCAGTTAAAAGATTGGTAGAATGGGTGAAAGACAGGACCCAACTATATGCCTCTGCAAGAAACTCACTAAAACAAAACAAGATAGGTGAGTCGAAAGTAAAATGATGGGGAAAGATTCATCATGAAGCATTATTAAAACATATACGCGGCTTCCCTGGTGGCGCAGTGGTTGAGAGTCTGCCTGCCGATGCAGGGAACATGCGTTCGTGCCCCGGTCCGGGAGGATCCCACATGCCGTGGAGTGGCTGGGCCCATGAGCCATGGCCGCTGAGCCTGCGCATCCGGAGCCTGTGCTCCGCGACGGGAGAGGCCACAACAGTGAGAGGCCCGCGTACTGCAAAAAAAAATACAAAAAAACAAAAAACAAAAAAACAAAACATATACAGCATACCTTCTGTATAGCACACAGGTCATGAAGGTTCTTGAATGTCTTCTCCATCAAGCCAAATGTCTTGATGGAGTTTTCTAGGGTCACTCAACTCACTTGCTCACCCACACCTGCATTGCAACCTCAGGCTAAAAGAAATTATTCTTGCTGAAGTCATCAGTCATCTTTCTAGCGTAAAATTGACATGCATATTTCTGGCACCTTTTATTATTAGATCACCTAGTAGCATTTGGCAGAGAAGACCACTCACTCCTTTTGAAACTCTCAGTTCCCTTGTCCTGAATTGATACTCCTATTTCCTTCTTTCCTTTGACCCCCTTCTCAGTATTTTTTTTTTTTTTTCCAATTCTGAAGTTACATCTTCTGGACCTTTTCCCTTCATATTCTACATACTCTTAGGAGTAATCTCATAAACATCTTTGGCTTATTTTTGGTTTTAGTTTAGGTTTTGTGTGTGTGTGGCTTCTGTCTGGTGATACTCTCAGATCTTTATTTTCAATACCATCCTATCTTCTGAGCTTCTGATTTATATATCCAACCAGACACTTGTTAAATGTCTTACTGATGTCTAATAGGCATCATAACCCAACATGTCTAAAGTGTAATTTTCTTAGTAACTTCCAAACCTCCTCTGTCTCCAGTTTCCTGTTTCAGTGAATGGCAACAATGTCCACTCAGCTGCTCTAAATTTAGTTCTGGGTGTCATTCTTTTTTTTTTTTTTTTAATTGAAGTATAGTTGATTTACAGTGTTGTGTTAATTTCTGCTGTACAGCAAAGTGATTCAGTTATACATATATATGCATTCTTTTTCATATTCTTTTCCATTATGGTTTGTCACAGGATGCTGAATATAGTTCCCTGTGCTCCACAGTAGGAACCCATTGTTTATCCATCCTATAGATAGGAGTTTGCATCTGCTCATCCCACACTCCAAATCCACCCCTCCGCCCCCACCCCCTTGGCAACCACAAGTCCATTCTCTATGTCTGTGAGTCTGTTTCTGTTTCATAGATTCATTTGTGTCATATTTTAGGTTACACACATAAGTGATATCATATGATATTTGTCTTTCTCTCTCTGACTTACTTCGCTTAGTATGATAATCTCTGGGTCCATCCCTGTTGCTGCAAATGGCATTATTTCATTTATTTTATGGCTGAGTAGTATTCCATTGCATATAAGAACCACATCTTGTTTATCCATTCATCTGTCGATGGACATTTCGGTTGTTTCCATGGCTATTTCTTGGATATTGTGAATAGTGTTCCTATGAACATGGGGGTACATGTATTTTTTTTTTCATCTTTACTGGAGAATAATTGCTTTATAATGGTGTTAGTTTCTGCTTTATAACAAAGTGAACTAGTTATACATATACATATATTCCCATATCTCCTCCTTCTTGCATCTCCCTCCCTCCCACCCTCCCTATCCCACCCATCCAGGTGGTCAAAAAGCACGGAGCTAATCTCCCTGTGCTATGCTGCTGCATCCCACTAGCTATCTATTTTACGTTTGGTAGTGTATATATGTCCATGCCACTCTCTCACTTTGTCACAGCTTACCCTTCCCCCTCCCCATATCCTCAAGTCCATTCTCTAGTAGGTCTGTGTCTTTATTCCCGTCTTGCCCCTAGGTTCTTCACAACATTTCATTTTTTCTTAGATTCCATATATATGTGTTAGCATATGGTATTTGTCTTTCTCTTTCTGACTTACTTCACTCTGTATGACAGACTCTAGGTCCATCCACCTCACTACAAATAACTCCATTTCGTTTCTTTTTA
>RJWK010007991.1:0-48594 GCA_004363435.1 Platanista minor
GTGTTAGTTTCTGCTTTATAACAAAGTGAATCAATTATACATATACATGTTCCCATATCTCCTCCCTCTTGCGTCTCCCTCCCTCCCACCCTCCCCATCCCACCCATCCAGGTGATCACAAAGCACTGAGCTGATCTCCCTGTGCTACGCGGCTGCTTCCCACTAGCTATCTATTTTACGTTTGGTAGTATACATATGTCCATGCCACTCTCTCACTTTATCACAGCTTACCCCTCCCCCTCCCCATATCCTCAAGTCCCTTCTCTAGTAGGTCTGTGTCTTTATTCCTGTCCTGCCCCCAGGCCCTTCACGACACTTGTTTTTTTCTTAGATTCCATATATACGTGTTAGCATACGGTATTTGTCTTTCTCAGAATCATTCCTAACATAGTTTTCCTGGAAGCCAATATGTGGCAAAGTTGGCACTCAAGATGAAACCATCACTGGACTCATTTATGTCTGTGACTCAGGTAGAAAGGTGGGAAAATATGTGACCCACTTCATGAAGAGTTCTAGCCAAGAAATGACCTAATTTCTATAAAATATAGTTCATTAATATGCTTCAGTTCCCTGCAATTCCTTACCCTGGGAATCCATGCAAGGAAAAGTTTGGCCAAAGTGTGCAGAATTACCCTTGGAATCCTCTGCCATCCTGACGGTAACATCTTTCATTGTAGAGTGGACACTATAGGATGATTCTAGAACATTCTAGGATGTTCTAGACAGATGGAAATGAATGGAACATGGATCCTCTGCCCTTCGCAAAAAAAAAAAGCAACAACAACACAATAGTGCTGCTATAAACATTGGGGTGCGTGTATCTCTTTGCTTTAGAGTTTTGTCTGGATATATGCCCAGGAGAGGGATTGCTAGATCATATGGTAACTCTATTTTTAGTTTTTTAAGGAACCTTGATACTGTTCTCCACAGTGGCTGCACCAATGTGTTCATCTCTTCTCTCCATGAATGCGAAGATGAACATGTAAAACAAAACATGCTTTCAACTCTTCCTAGAAATTTGCTAATTTTTTTCTCTGAATACCTGGTCTATGAATGTTACATAAGGCAAAAAAAGTTATTTAAAAAGGCATTATACTAGTCTTTCATGGGGCATCAGTCAGGGTCAGCATTAATGTCCAGAGAGAGATGGAAAATTTGGTGGCAACATCTTTTGATGTTCAGAGAATTACCCACTGGTTCCCCACACAGTAAACAGCTGTAATTCATGCTGTGACTGTTCAGTGCCTTTAATGTCTTGTAACATGAAAGCACTTGGAGTTTAAAATCTTGCTTGGAAAAATGATAGCTCATGTCTTAGTGCATATGTCCCTGATAAACATATGCTTTGAGCAGGTATTCAATCTCTCCTACCTGCTGAGTTGATGAAAACTCTAGAGAATTTACCAGAAAGGCTCCTTTTCATGTGTCATCATCACATTGCATTAGGACCTCATTTGTGTCAGGGGAATGACTTATTGTTCAGTCAACCTTGACACGAGCCCTTTTCCAACCACCAAAATTAAGCATCAATACTTCTGTCCATCCTGGGACCCACTAACTCGAGAATCTGTGGATGAGAGAGTAGAAGTGAAAATCCAAATCATCCTGATGAATTGTAGTCTATAAATAAAGATGGGAATTTAGTGGATACTATGTTATGAACCATCTTTAAAGGGTGACGGTTTACAATAAGTGGCCAAGAAAGTGAGTGATGTGAAAGGAAGACGTTTTGGAACAGCAGCCTTGGCTAAAATAGCTGGGATTAGGAACTGTGTCTGTCTTGATGATATTATTTACATGTTACATTCAGAACAGTGCCTGGCTCTTAGTAGGTGCTAAATCATATTTTTAATGAATTGAGTGAACAAATGAGTAAAAGTAGTGTTATGTTAATCAGAAATATGAATATGTTTAAAGAAGGACCTGGAAAATATTGTTTAGCAGTATAGAATTGTTCATTTTAAAGAGAAGATGGAGTGACAGGAATTTCAAAAGACCACTGGATGATAATGCAAAACAGACATAGCTAATTCTATGACTGGCAAAAGTATTTAACCAATCACTTAATTTGGTTTCTTCCTATACTTTCAGCCCCCATACTCTTTGCTTCAATAAAATAGTTTGCCTTGATGAGAACTGAGTCATTAGGGATGTATCAGCGACCCTGGCTCTTTGGTTGAAAAAAGGTAAGTCTGTGAAATTCACACATACATGTGGTATGTAAACCCTTGACTTTTCTAGTGAGATTACTATTGTTCAGGCAATTGTCATATTGCAGGAGCATCTATTAAAAGTACTTTCCATGTGTTGGACATTGTGTTATATGTTTTATATGCTGTTATTTAAACATCAAAGTCTCTGCAATGTTAGATATCATTATCTTTGTTTCCTCACAAGAAGAATGAGGCTCACAGAGGCTCTGCAATTTGCCCAGGTTTGCTCAGCTAGATTGGGAATGGAAGTTTACACAGAAACACTTTCATTACATGTCCAATTACTCTTATTTGCAAACATTAACTTCAGTGCTAAGCTCTTTTGTCTGTGACATAAATACTTCACTGTCTGAGAATGTCCCAGATTAATTCTTTTATTCTGTGCCATGAGGTCTGTGCCTGTCTATCAATGTTAATATTAGATTATTAACTCTTAGAGGACAGAGCTGGCTCCTAAACCTTTTCACAAAGTACCTGGCTTTGTGTCCCCAGAGCTGGACACTTAGAATGCACTCAGTAATTTATCCAACATGTCAATGAATGAGTGAGCAAGTGTCACATGTAAATTAGGACCTTTCCTTTGGGCTCATGAAACCACTTTTAATGTATAAATAGTTTGTGCTTTACATGCTCATTATACACAAATTCCAGAGTATCAGGGAAAATGATCAAAAAGGATGTTGAATTTCACATCAGGAAAATTACATTCACATTGTAATGCTGATGAGGTACATGCTTCTGTTCTCTCTCGTGGGGCCAGAGGTAGGACTGGCAACTCATGTCTCATTTTCCAGGTTGAGCACTGGCAATTTCAAAGCTCCTTAGGGGGCAATTGTGAAGAACTCCATGGGGAAGGGGCTAGCATGTTTTCTCTGCCTATTCCCAAGACTTTTCCTATAGCTATTCTTTGAGGGCTAATTAACATTTTAAGCCACAATAGCTGATTTTCTTCACTATCCTTAACTCCCTTAATATTTGTGTTCATGTCCTACTACCCTTCCTGTGGATTTTTAAAATGTCAGATTGTAGGGGGTGGGGATACCTCACAAAAAAACGTATTCTTAAATGAAATCTTGGGTGTTCTTTTACAGGTGCCCATGCGGTGGTCCAGACTGGTATATCAGGATTGTATCTGACTGTTTGTATGATGGTTCAATTTCTGTGTCCACCTGACTGGGTCACAGGGGGCTCAGTTATTTGGTCAGACATTCTTCTGGGTGTGTCTGTGTGTTTTTAGATGAGATTAATATTTGAATTGGGAGACTGAGAAAAGCATATTACACTACCTAATGCGTGGCCCTCTTCCAATCGATTGAATAGAACAAAAAAGCTGACTTTCCCGTGATGAAGGGACAAACTCCTCCTGCCTGACTGCTGAGCTGGGACGTTGCTTTTTTCCTTGCTTTGAACTTGAATCGAAACATTGGCTCTTCTTAGGTCTCAAGCCTGCTGGCTTTTGGA
Organism: Platanista minor; assembly: GCA_004363435.1. Taxonomy (NCBI): domain Eukaryota; kingdom Metazoa; phylum Chordata; class Mammalia; order Artiodactyla; family Platanistidae; genus Platanista; species Platanista minor. Next base: position 3,675 of record RJWK010007991.1, read on the forward strand.
CTGGAGTTTATACCCTCGGCTTTCCTGTTTCTCAGGCCTTTGGATTTGGCCTGGACTTTTACCATTGGTTCTGCTGAGTCTCCAGCTTGCTAACTGCCGATCTTACGACTTTTCAGCTTCCATAATCAAGTGAGTCAATCCCTTATAAAAAAAAAAATCTGTATCTATATCTGTATCTTTATCTGTATCTATATATCTATATCTATCCTGTTGGTTCTGTTTCTTTGGAGAACCCCAACTAATACAGCTTGTAATGAAAAAGCCTGTAAAACTTAGATGAGTAAAGCATTTGCCTCACAGAAGAAGTGTCTGGGAGCCGTCAGTATTGGGTCAACATGGCAGCCCAGTGATCAAGGACCCAAGCTCTCTCTCTGTTCCTTCTTTGACGCTCTGTGTGGTTTTGTTCTTATGCTCACAAGACGGCTGTTGGAGGGACAAAGGCTAAAGGGGCTCATGGGAAGCGTCATGTGGCAGCATGGCTAATAAATACCTCATTGCCGGACTTAATAACTTGCTTACAGCTGTCACATGGACACGCTTGCCTTCTGAGGGTCTGGGAGATAAAGCATTAGGTCATCATGTTACTGCCACAAATAGATTTTGGGTTCTGTTAGGAAGAAGTGGGGGATGGATACTGGACAGGTTACTAGCAATATTCTCCACATATTGTTAGGTAACTGTGACATAATCAATAGGAGATTCCAGTACTTCATTGGCTTTTGAGATTATGCGGATTCACAATCCATTTGAATTAAATGTCATATATAGGTTTCTCCAAGCCCAGTGCATCAAAAAACATTTTTAGTTAATGAGGGAATATACTTACGTTTACTGAGCAGCTACGATATGCCATGAGCAAAGGCTTTGCTTTCTGTGTTATCTTTTCTGTTTCTATTGCCCTCATCTTAAAAATAGAGAAAATGGGCCTCAGGGAGACTTTTCATAAGTTGTTTAAAATTGCACAGCAACCTAGTAGAAGAATCTGGTTAGAACATTGTGCCTTTATAAAACCCTTATGAAATTCTTGTTCTTATAAGAAGAACATATAAATTATGTGTAATAACATACGCGTTTTTAACTCTGATACTTAGCACAGTGTTTTGCAGTTAGTAAGCTCTCGGTAAATGTCTGTTGATCATATCAATTTTTTCAGTTGCAGCCACTGAAATTGATACTCCTTTTACAGGATCTTCTCTAAGTCCCAGTCTAGAAGAGCCAGCTCACATCTGAAGCCAGAAAATAATCTCATCAGTAAAAATTGTAGTCAGAGCATTCAGCGTCTGTTTGCTGAATACCTATTCTGAGCCAGGTCCCTCCTAAGCCTCTCTTATTTTTCCAGTTATTTGTTCTGTGCACTGCCTTCTGGATAAGTGCCTTCTCTCTTCCAGTCCATTTATTCTCTTTATATGTGAGCTCCTGCCCAATCTATATATTGTTTTAAATTTCAGTTATTGTATTTTTAATTTAAACAAGCTCTATTTGCTTCTTTTTCAAATCTGCTGTAACAGTTTTTAGAATTTCCTGTACCCTTCATTCATTTTCAAATTTATCTCATTTCCTTAAACAAAGGAGCATAGTTTTTTTTTTAATACTCCATGTCTGATAATTGCAGTATCTGAAGTACTTAGGTGTCTGTTATTTCTGCTGGTTCTCACTCATGGTATATTATTTCCTTATATAGTTGGTGTCTTTGTGTGGCTCACTGCCCTTAAACAATTATTTGTGTGTGCGTGTGGGGGGACTTCCTGATGACCAGAGAACTATTTTAAGTTAAAAGCATGGCATATATTTTTTTGATCACTTAGGTGTTGCAAAATTGGGACTGTAGACCCTCAAGAGAGCTTATCCATGGTTTACATCCTCTCAAGGACAATTCTCTTTGTTTTCTCCTTCCTTTCTTTGCTCCTGCTCTGCTTAGCACCAAGGTACTTCTCCCAAAAAACTACTGGGGTGAACGAGTGGGGTGGAAATACTGATGGTTGATCCTTTCTGTGATGCTGTAGCCCTTTGAGATCTCAGCGTAATGCATAAATGCGAGATGGTTTACCAGATGCACAACACTGAATGGGCCCCATGCCTTAACTTTTGTTTCCCTCGTGCCACAAGGCCTACAAAAACACAGCTCCGTTTCTTCCAGATTGGCAAATGCCTTCAGAGGTAGAGCAAACCGTAAATTTTCAGTTTACCTTTCTTATTTTAATACTTACTTGGTATTTTCTTTCTATTTTGTCAGCTCTTTGATGCTGTTACAGGGTTACAAATGTTTAATTCAGCAGTTTTAGCTGTTTCATTGGGAGAGCTAGTCCAGATAACCTGGTCTGTCATCGTCACCTCATCAGGCTTTTAAAGAATCGTCTTTAAACATCTTTAATAACTTTTTTCCTTTTATAATCAGGGAAAAAAACCCCTAAGAAATTCAAGAATTTTTCTTTCCTTTTGTCTGACTTATGTTCTATTCTTTTTTTTTTTTTTTTTTAATTTTGAGATGATTTCTAACTCTCTGGGATTCATTTTTTTCTTTTTTTTTCCAATGGTACCATCAATTTCAGAGTGCTAAGGGAAATGGAGTGAGCATATGGTAACTACTGCAATGAAATTTGGTCCTTTACTCATGTCTCTACCAGATATGGGATTGCATACATAATCACCATTTCTTTATAAAATCGACCAACTTGGCTAATTTCCTTAATTTATTTAATATGTTTCCATAAAGAAAGTGATCTGAGCTGAATTAATCTGGTAGAAAAACCAGAGTTATCCATGAAGAGGTAAATTGCGGGGGGTCGGCAGGGAGAGTATGAACCACCCACTTACTTAATATGAATGCAATTCCAGATTGCATGGATTTTGCGGGTCTTACAACGAACTTCCTTCACTTTGGGTTTTCATTAACCTTTAGCTATTTTTTTTTTTTCATGCTTCATGAAACGCACTTAGGACCTCTGTATTGTTATTATGGGAATGTGATGTAAGATGTGTAATACTCTGTTTAATGAATTTTTTCAGATCATGACTTCCCTCCCTATTATAAATGTCTTTTTGACTTTCTTTTTTAAAAACATTCTCTGTGGTTCTATTTAGACTTATGTTTATTTCTCATCTGACACATACTCAATTTACTTTTCTAAATGGAGATAGTTTCCCTTTCATTTTCTCACTATTTGAGTAATACATCCCCGTAAAAATGCATAAAACCAAAGCTCTTTTTTTTTTTTCTGCAAAAAGCTTTATTTCCATTTGGTCCACATCTTGGGAGAGGGCTCCAGGGTGGTTAAAAAGCTGCCTAGTGGCTGCAGAGCGGGGCTCCTCAAAGCCTGCTGGGCTCCAGAGGCTCCTGGTGGTTCTGGAGGGTGAGCCTCTCAAAAGAGATACTCTCCCAGTCCAGCCTGGGGACCAGCCGGCCTGCGGAGGTTAGTCACGTGGTCGCCCATCTTCTTGATGAGTTTCACCTGCTTCTCCCGGAAGCGGCTCTCCCGGAAGTCACAGAGGCGGGGGTCTGCCGGGGCAGAGCCCAGGGCAGGCCGGTCCACAAGGGCCTGGTTCAGCTTCTCCACGAGCACGGCGGCTCCCACAGCGTCTTGGGTTTTACCCCACTCATCTTGGGGAGGCTTCTGCTCTTCCTGGAAGAGAGGGCGGCCGCCGCACTGGTTTTGCATTTTCAAGACGCTCGGCGCCCTCGTGCTTCTCCTTGGCCAATTCCCGGAAAAGTGGCCCACGCTCTCCAGAGCGACGTCGTCGAAATAGAAGCCCAGAGCGAGGTAGGTGTAGGAGGCTCGCAGATGTATGTTGGCCTTCACCTCGGTGGAGTAATTCTGAGGAATCCGGGAGCTCGTGGTTGATCGGTAATGAGTTAAGCTCAAAAAAATGGTGTTGGCTGGTCCTTGTGACCGAGGATAGCGGAGCGGCTGATTCCAAAGGTTGTGACTGGAAAAAAGGTTGGAGGGTGGTGGGAGGCTGGAGTAAGGCGTGTCCCTGGGTCTGTTCTGTCCAAACGCTGTTGAGACAAAAGACAGATCCGCGGGACCTCGGAGCACACTGTCCAAAGCCCTTCTTTAACAGCACTTTCCAGAGCGAATTTCGCGGACCCTTTATTAAGGGTTTTGGTAAATATAATTACAAATTTCTCTTTCCCTCTCTCTGTACACCTATCTAAAGTGTGTATAATATGCACATGTATTTATGTATATGAAGTATGTACGTGTATGTGCATACACACGTATGTATTTATAAAAATGCAATCATACTATATAACTATAAGAAGGTGTGAGAAAAACAAAACTTCTTTACTAATAACATACAGCCACGTCTGTCTCTTTAAGAGGTGGCAACATTTCTTTCTGGATCAGATAACCTGTTGCTTAGCAAAATATATTCATAGGCTATTTGTCAACAAATTGGTGGTCTCTGTACAAGTCCTGAAAGTAGAAAATTGAAACAAAGAGAATTAAATTCCACTCATTAAAAAAAAAAAAATGTGAGAGCTCTGAGGATCCACTGTGGAAAGAGGCAGCGGGGCTCTGGAGGAAAGAGAGCTAGCTAGCAAATTAGAGACAGACTTTAGAGCCAGTGGCAGTTACAGAGGGATTTAAAAAAATGATGGTTGAAATCCAATCCTTAGTGACTGTCACTACAAAAATGTTGTGAATGCCCCCTTCCCTGCCTCTGCCCCATCACTCTTTTCTAAACCATCTATAGAGGAGTTCATATACTATATTATCTTTTGTCTGGGGTACTTTGTGGAGTGAAGGCGCTGGGATGGTGTTCAACGTGGCCTCATACTGTCCAGAAAGGCACAAGAAGGGAGAGATTCAGAGTACTGATGGAGAATTCAGCATGAGCTAGAAACTGGAGCCAGAGTTTGTGAGAAGATATGTAAGCTGGGACTTGAATGTGGATCACTGTTCTTAATCACTGGAATCCTGAGCATGGTAGCCTCCATCCTTCCCACATACTAGCCTTTATTGCCCTTAGCTATAGTCCAGTATCAATATTATTTCCCAACTAGTATTGCATCCCTAGTCATTTAGGGGTTTCTTACCTCCATTTATTATTGTATCCTCACCTCATACCTGTTCTCGAATTCTCCGATACAGCTTTGATAGATTATTAGCAAATGCTATCTCTCCTTTGACATATCATATAGGGTAAGACCTTTTTGAGTCATTCTTATCATCATTAAAAAAGCAATATTTGAGGACATGATTTGGGTGATGGCAGGCACAAGTGTTAGAGCTTTTTTAAATTAGCTAAAGGGTCTGGTACACACTGAGCCCTAAAATTAGTAACTTCTTTTTTTTTTCTTTTACCCTCTATTCAAAAAAGCTATTACCAAGAGCAGGGTAATGAATGGGGCTGAAGAAACAGAGTTTGGTTAAAAAAGAAAATAATATGGAGCCATTAGAGCCCAGATTCCCTGTTCCACTCTGCCCAGACAGTAGACTACCCTTCCCTATGCACCCCTGACAAGAGACAGGATATTTATTTTCTGGAGAAAGGACACTGTCATGCTTGCAAAGACTCAAAATATTTACTCTCAGATAGCCTTCCCGGGGAAATTTCTGGAGGGTGTACTCCTATAAACAATTAGGTAGAAAACCGCAAAAAAAGGCAAACATGGAATTCAGGAATGGGCACTCCAACACAGGAGACTTGCAAAGGAAAAGACCTAGGATACCAGTTGAGTAGCAGGCTGAGAAATGAAGGTCCGGAATGGAGCAAAGTGGGTGGAAAGCTCTGGGAGGGAGATCTTTAGGGAAGAAAGAAAATGGAACTGATGTGTTTGGGTAAGCGGAAAATATTATTCACAGGTGTGTGGCAGAGATGTTGAACCATTTGAAAAATATAAACAAAGCTCACTTAGAAAACCAGGCAAAAACAGGTAAACAAACGAACCCAAGGCAATGATTAACTCCAAGGACTATGAAGTCTTATCCAGAAAAGAAGGCATATTCATAAAATACAGGTTGGCTCAGAAGCATCATAAAATGTGTAGATAATGTCTAAAATGGGTAAGTTAAGAAGGAATAGTATAGGCCTATTATTTATAAATATGGAAGTAAATATTAAGGAAAACATTTAGAAGAGTTGAGTGTTTTGTGGCTGTGGGGAGTTGGTCTGAAGTATTGCAGAGAGGTTAGGCAGAGGAATGTAATTTTTCATTATGTCATTAAATTAAGTGTACTGTTTTGCATTTAAAACCATGCACTGATACTGCTTTGATAAACATTAAAAAGTCAGACAATATATATTTTTATACAGCATGGCCCATAAACACAACCCGGCCTTCATTTGGTGTTCAACTGAGAACTTTTCAATATTGAGGGAAAATGGTCTGTTTTGGAATCACTGAGAGACAGTACAATGATATAATATCAGGTAGAGTAGACTTTGACTGATTTAAATGGTTTTTCATGATAGTTTTTAAGACAGGCAGTTTTTCCTTACTCACTATGTAAGACTGGACCCTATGCTAATAGAGACTAAGGTTGCCAGACTTAGCAAAAAGAAGCAAGTAAGCAAGCAAGCAAACAAGCAAAAGAAAAACCAGAACAAACTAGGATGATCAGTTACATTTGAATTTCAGATAATACGTTTTAAAGTATATCTCAAATACTGCATGGGATATACTTACACTAAAATACTGTTCATTGTTTTTCTGAAACTCACATGTAATTGGGTGTCCTGTATTTTATGTGACAACCCTATTAGATGCTCAAAAGATAATTGTTGGGCCTCTTTTTTCTTTACGATCCATTATGATCTGTCATCCAAGAATTATCAAAACCTGCTTGCAATCTATTTTCAAGCTCTATCAGCTTTTGGGATTAATGAGTTCCATAAGGTGACTAACCACCTGTAAGTCCAGAAGAATGAGTCTATCTGTGCTCCTCTGTCATAAATTTGTCTGTAACTTGACAGTGGTCAAACTAATGACCTGGATGCAAAACCTTAAGGGCAAATCCAGGAACAAGTCATGGTAAACAAATCTGATGTGCGACATGGAATGACATATCTGAATAAGTTGGCATATACTTGGTAGAAGGTGGTGACCTTGTCTTAAGACTGTCAGTCATAAAGTTGATCTTGTCCTTCCTTTGAACTCTGGCTCAACATCTTAATAGTCATGGCTGTTACCAATCAAGCTTTTATCCCAAGTCAGTCCATTTTTTTTGGTTAGAATTTTTCCTTGGGACCTCTTTCACCTTTAATATAATTGCAGAGTAATTCATTCTTCTTCATTGGCAATTAGCTGGTCAGGGTTTATATGCCCAGTTTTCAAATCCTTTCCAGAATTCAACTCTTCAAACAGCCTGGTGAAATCAAAGAAGCCATAAAGTGGTCAGTTGCATGCCTCTGCTTTTCAATTATTTCCAACATGGTAAAGAGTCTATCTGTAATGGACTTAGGAGTATTAAATCCTTGACTTTAAAATGTGGTGTTTATTGGTTATCAAATAACTTTTTCTGAAATAAAATGTGTCCTGCTATAATTACTTCCCTAGCTTATGCTGCTCTTTTCCCCCCTCCTTCCTCTCCTTTATAAAAGGCAGAATAATTTTCTCCTCATAATTCCAATCTCTTTGATTTTCCATATCTAGCCAAAATGTCAATAAGCCTCTCTGTTAGAAGACTGTTGGCTTCTAAAAGTCTTGTATCTTCAGCAATTTTATTCCTTTCATATGTTTCAATTTAATCAGTATCAGTCATTTTATTCATCTTCTGATAATTCACCCCAAACTGTAAGATCTAAAATGGCTTGTGTGGGCTTCCCTGGTGGCACAGTGATTAAGAATCCGCCTGCCAATGAGGGAAACATGGGTTTGAGCCCTGGTCCAGGAAGATCCCGCATGCCGCGAGCAACTAAGCCCATGTGCCACAACTACTGAGCCTGCGCTCTAGAGCCTGCAAGCTACAACTCCTGAGCCCACGCGCCACAACTACTGAAGCCCGTGCACCCTAGAGCCTGCACGCCACAACTAGTGAGCCCACGTGCTGCAACTACTGAAGCCCTCATGCTCCAGGGCCCACATGCCACAACTACTGAGCCCATGTGCTACAACTACTGAAGCTCACATGCCTAGAGCCTGTGCTCTGCAACGAGAGAAGCCACTGCAATGAGAAACTCGTGCACCACAATGAAGAGTAGCCCCTGCTCGCTGCAACTAGAGAAAGCCTGCATGCAGCAACGAAGACCCAAGGCAGCCATATATAAATAAACAAATAAAAAAGAATAATAAAAAATCACTTGTAAAAAAATAAGATGGCTTGTGTTGTATATGTATATGTGTGTGTGTGTATGTGCACATGTGTGTGTTTTTCAAAAATAACAGATATGTCGGGGGAAGACGGTACTAGCGTAAGTTGTTGAGTTTTGTTTAAAGATTCTAAAATGTTACCTTGGGCACATCTGAAGGGCGGTGAGGTGTTTTGGAAAGTAGACAACGCTAGAGAACACACTATAGGCAGTGAATTTGTGTGTGTGTGTATGTGAGCATGCTCATGCGAGAAACTCTAAATAAAAATAATAATCCTGGGCTTCCCTGGTGGCGCAGTGATTGGGAGTCCACCTGCCAATGCAGGGGACACGGGTTCGAGCCGTGGTCTGGGAGGATCCCACATGCCGTGGAGCAGCTAAGCCCGTGCACCACAACTACTGAGCCTGCGCTTTAGAGCCCACGAGCCACAACTGCTGAAGCCCATACACCTAGAGCCTGTGCTCCACAACAAGAGAAGCCACTGCAATAAGAAGCCCATGCACTGCAACGAAGAGTAGCCCTCGCTCACCGCAACTAGAGAGGGCCTGTGTGCAGCAGCGAAGACCCAACTCAGCCAAAAATAAATAAATAAGTAAATAAATTAATCATCATAATAATCCTGTGGTGGAAAGAGCCATATAGATCCAAATTTGGATCCAAGCTCTATGATTTTCTGTCTGTGTCATCAAGAGTGTCCCTTTAGCTCTTCTGATCCTAAATTTTCTCAACTCTAAAGTTGTGATAACAGCATCTACCTTGTAGATAGGGCTCAAATGAGATGAGAGTAAAGTTTGCATAACATCTGCCACAAACTTGTCGCATAATAAAATGTAGCTATTCAGAAAGTACTTCCACACAAAATACCATTTTTTTTGGGTCAACCCCAGATCCAACCTGTGTTGTTGGCAGAAAATATCTCAGCCTCAGCATAGATAACTTGCTTCACACCTCAGGGCTTCCAGCTAGACACACAGGGCTTAGGGCTTGCAAATTCTGATACTCTCTCTTCTTTCTGATGTACTGCAGCACCTCGTGACTTCAGTGGTATGGAGAATTTTTTTTAAAGCATCTGTTTTCCCTGAATTAAAAAGTCCTGCATTGTGCTTTCATTAGATTATCTGAGGAGGTTTAATGTTTTTCAAGTCTGTCTTGTACTTCTGCGAGTTTTGGAAACTTTTCCATTGTAGAATATACCTCTGGGGGCTCTCTAACCCTACAAAGAATGGAGAATGGTTAAATAAACTCATCAAATATGAAAAGTAATGAAAAAAGATTTGTTCTATGCTAAAGGTTGATGTGCATAACGTCTGTGATTTGGAATTGTGAGAATATTTGTTGCTACCTACGAGGCGCAAGAAGCAGTATCCTGAATTACCACGGAAGGAGACACTGGGTAGTGCAGACCTGTGGTGAGGGCAGGAAGGGTAGAAGTGTGTTCGGCAGTGACAGTGTAGTCTGGCTGAATCGCCAAGGGGTGTTATTAGTTGGTGCCCTTTCGGAGCCTTCAGTAAGTTGAAGCCAGGTTTGTTTCACCTGCCTCTGAGAGATGCTATAAACAAGGTTAGGTGCTTCCAAGGAGCCATTTGCCCAGCGGCTCTTCTGCAGTTTTTATATCTCTGACATAGAAGCTACAGAGTTGGACTTCCCTGGTGGTGCAGCGGTTAAGAATCCACCGGCCAATGCAGGGGACACGGGTTTGATCCCTGGTCTGGGAAGATCTCACATGCTGCAGAGCTACTGAGCCCGTTCGCCACAACTACTGAAGCCTGCACGCCTAGAGCCCGTGCTCCACAACAAGAGAAGCCACAGCAATGAGGAGCCCGCGCACCGCAATGAAGAGTAGCCCCCGCTCACCACAACTGGAGAAAGACCACGGGCAGCAATGAAGACCCAACACGGCAATCAATCAATCAATCAATAAGCAAGCAAGCAAGTTAGCTAGCTAGCAAGCTAGCTACAGAGCGTATTTACATAGATTTCACCTGAAAAGTTGGAACAAACAACCATGCTGGTGGCTGCTTTTCTCTTGGGGAATCCACCAGGCTGTGGATGAACCTCTCAGTTGCCTACAATAGACAAAGACTTGCCTTTTTTCCAAAAACAGAACCCAGATTTTACTTGGGCAGTAATGTGACTAGGCTTAGGGGTGAATTGTGATTGGTTGAAGCCATGCCTCTGCCACCTACCCATGTTACTAGGGGAGTCATCGATACAGTTCTTGCTGATTAGGTGTAAATGAAAGTCAGCTGAGGCACCTTGGAAAGTAGAACTTGTGCGTACCACCCTCCTCTCTTCCTGAATTGTCAATGTGATGCCAGAAGCTACAGCAGTCATCTTGTAACTGTGAAGCAAGAAGCATGAAGACAAAAGGTAACTGTGAGAATGAAAGCTAGCAATTACCGACATTCATACTTCTTGGTAGTATGAGGACACAGCGACACATAAGCCATGGAGAGTTGGGTTTTCTATTACATTAAGCCAGAAAGCACTCCTGATAGCCCTGTTTGGTAATTGCCAGTGGGGTAGGTTTTGAGTCTTTTTGCCTTTATTTCTTCATATAATTTTAATTTTCTTATTCCTGCTTTGGAATAACCTTCAACTTTTTTATCCATCCTTCCCATGGTATCTGTGAGGCCACACAGTAAAATAAAAAAAGAAGCTATTGGATTCAGAAGGCTTGAATATGATTATTATCTGTTTCAGGGGCATGACCATCAGTGAGGATTTAAATCTTGAAGGCTTAGTTTTCTCATCTGTAAAATGAAGATGATGATGACGGTGACAACCACAATCACACTAATGATAATAGCCTGACATGTGTTGCTCATTTATGAAATGCCAGGCACTGAGCCAAAGAAATTTTTGACATTATCTAAGGCTTCTCAACATGATGATGGTGTAGATAGTTTAAAACTTTCTAGTGTATTGATGAGAAAATGAAAATTTATAAAAGTTAAGTTGTTCGTCTTAAGTTTTGTGATATTGAACTCATCTCTTTCAGCTATTCAGTATCAATGTAGCCCGTCTCCAAGGAGGCCCCCAGTGATACTGGCCCCCTGATAGCCATGCTGTGGTAATTTCCCACAGTGGCCCAGGTTACATCTATGTGACCAAGAGCATACAGCACAAGGAGTGGTCTGTCACTTCTGAGATGAGGTTCTCTCCTTCATCACTTGCTCTGGGACGAGCTAACTGCTGGGTTGTGAGGGCCCTCAGAAGCCCATAGAGCCATCCTCGTAGAAAGGTACCGAGGCTTGCCAAACCGTAGATTCTTCAGCCCCAGCCCAGCCTCAGTTGCCTGCAGCCCCAGCTGACAGCAACTTTATGAGAGACCCTGAGTCAGAGCCACACAACTAAGCTGCTCTCAAATTCCTGACCCACAGAAACTATGAGATAATAAATGTTTATTGTTTTAAGATGCGAAGTTAAGGGCTAATTTTCTGTGGAGCAATAGACAACCAATACAGTCACTTCAGGGAGTGTTTCCCTGACTCTCCTGCTTAAAACTGACTCCTTCCCCTGCTATCACAGAACTCCTCAGCCTCCTTATACTTCTTTTTTCTTAGCCCTTACCACCTAAAGCCTCTGAAGACAGGGGTTTCTTGTCTGTTTTATTTAACGCTGTGTCCTCAGCACCCAAAGTGGTTCATGGCCCATACTAAGGGCAATCAGTATTTGTGAAATGAACAAATGTCCTGTTCTACAATCTCTGCTCTTGACAGTCTTCCTTTGTCTGCTTCCTGTCTCATATGCAAAATAATATATAAAAATACCTACTGGAATGTCTGTTTTTGTTTACAAATTTGAATGACCTTTTGCAGTAGGATACTACCAACTTTAAGCCATATTTCTGTCAGTACTTATCCCTACTAAAATTCTTCTCAATCTGGAAATCAATAAAATGGAAGGAATTTTAGGTACGATGTCTATTAGAACAAGTAGATCCCAATTCTAATTCCATCTCCACGTCTCATTTATTTGTGACGGTGAAGAACACAATTTCTTCCAGCTTATTTTTTCTCACCTCTTCAGTTTCCTTTTTATTCAAACATGTCTTATTCAACTTTATCTTAGAGAAAAAACATACTCCTTTCATAGTTTCTAAAAATTGTGCCTATTTTGTCTTCACTTATATTGTAAGTTTTGACTGATAACTTCCGATGATGATCTTAGGGGAAAATAAAGGCCAAAAGGGTCGTAATTGCTTAATCTTCTCATGGGGCCCAGAGTTAAAGGAGCCTAGAGGACATACTTGGAAATTTACAAAGCTGTATTCAGGGGCTCACACTGACCATCACAATGGAATTTGTTGAAGAGTTAAGGCCAGTGGCATCTACCCAAGGCTTTGATCTGGAATAGTTGCTAATTTAATGAGGCTTTTAGGTTGAAGGCATTATCTCGCCCAACAAAGTTTTTTCTATGGAAGAGGGTAAAGTGTGATGTGGCAGTAGAGTTTAATCCCCACTAGCAGCTTGGGAAAGAATTATTCAGAACATACTTCTCGGCTGCTCAATACCAGCTATTCTTTGTCATCTCTTCTTTGTTCTAAGAAGTTTTGATAATATTTGGGTCATTCTCTGCTCTTGTTAATATTCAGCACTTCTGATACCCTTCATGTTTCTCAAAGTAACTTTGGTCAAATTTTGTGTTAATGGCTATCTCGTATGTTTCAGTGCTTATCTGGGTCTTTCTCCCCATCTCTTTCTCTGTCCCTTTCTCATTCTGTATCTTAGGAAGTTTTGATTGAAAATAAGAGCATCTCAATTCAAGCTTTCAGAAAGTATGGAGAGTTTACGGGGTGACGTAAGTGAAAAAGTCTGAAGATAGAGCTTCAGATGTGGTTTGATTCAGAATTTTATGTTACTACATATCTAGATACTTTTCTCTGGGATTTCCTTGATTCTGTCCTCTTCCAGGTGTCAGCTTCATCCTATTATTGGTTTCCTTATGGTTGTAAAAATTGCTACTGTCACTCAGGTTCCCACTTCAGCAAACCATGCATCCAGAAAAAGAATATTCACCTGTTTTCTTGGGTTCCAAGTTACAGCACGAGGATCTGAAATAGTTTAGTTCACATGCCAGGAAGAGGCTACTGGTTGACCTCTAATATCTATTCTCCTCTTTTTTCCTAGTAACATAATTTTATCTGGGCACGTTTATGCCTGAAAAAAAACCCTATATTTTCCACCTTCCTTTGCTGCCAGTGTAACTATGTGACTGAGTTCCAGCCAATGAGATGTAAGCAAAATTACTGTGTACGGTTTTCGTGTTTTTCCCCTAAAGTAAAGAAGAGGAAACATGGGAGCTTTCTAGTTGTAAGCAATCTTGGAAATATGCAGATAAGATAAGAGCAGGACTTTAGGACTAGAAGAGCAACAAGGTAGAAGGAGCTCAGGCCCCTGCTGCCTCCACAGAGCAGAGTCATCATCCCAGCTTGAGTTTTATCTGATAGAGAAATAAACCTTAATCTCGTTTAAGTCACTGTTCATTTTGAGTCTCTGTCCCATTTACAGTCACATCCTTTTAAAAACATCTACCTAATCCTGAAGCAATCACCGATCTGAAGGGTGGAATGCATCGATTGGTTCAACTGAGGTCACATGCTCCCCTGCTGGAGTTTTGGGTGGAGTCAGCTTCCTGGAACCATGTGGATCTCCAAATGCAAATCGAAGGCTGTTCAGAAAGGAGAGGGAGGAAGTATGGGAAACTACCACCAATTGTCCAGTAAGCTTTAGTTTCCTTTCTCTATCTCTGTTTATTCTGGTTGTAGCTCTCATGACTAATTTGCTTGCAACTCAGGGATTGTTGTTGGCTTTAAGCGGTCTAAACAGATAAACAGCAAAACCAGGAGGCTGCTACATCTTAGAAAATGGTGGTACTCAAATGATGGTTTGGTGACTGTTGTGAAGGGCATGCTGCTCCTTTGGAAGGACGAGGGAAGATTGAGATGCATGCTTTCCTTTGATTTTAGTTTTCTTCTGTGAGTAGACGCTGTGTCTTCATCAGGAAGAGTATGCTCAATACTTGTTTGTCACTTGCATGTGTTTAATCACTGCAGCACTGAGAATTAAATAGCCTTTCCAAAGTGGATACTGAATGTGCCATTAACCAAGAAAAATAGGGGTAAGAAATAGATAGTAAAAATATGGAAATAACTTTTACTAAAGGAGAATAAATTTCCGCAGTGGCACAAAAGAATAAGTTTTAGGATACATGAATAATAGCACATAGTTATATTTAACACATTTATGGAGAGGAATCAGAAATAGGGAGAGGAAAATCTTAGAGTAGACATTCCCCAAGTTTACCTGCTTACATTGAATTTCATGGTTTGCTTGTTCATCTGGAAATTCATGGATGGGGATTCAGTATTTAACATGCTGAGAATGTGTTTTCAATGTGTATTCCAGGGAATGGCGGTAGGGGTGGGGTGAGCTGGAAGGCAGTTCACTTTTTTGCTTGTCCACATACATCCTGAAGAGACCCATTTCACAGATTGAAGTCAGTTGCCACCAGGTATCATTGTTTACCCTTATAATTTCCCCTGTGCAAAAAATAAGGTTTCTTTGGATTTCACAAGACATTGTCCCTAGACTTTTTGAATAGAGTTAAAAATTGACTTATCTTTAATAGAGCTGAAAAACTGTATTACAAATACATTAAAGTTAGTGGCAGAAGTCCCCCAAAGTACTCTGTCAAGGAGGATGGAGCAAAAGCAAGAGTGCAGAAAAGCCACCAGTAGATAATGAGGAAATTGCTGTGAAGGTACTTGTGTTTACATTTGCAAAAGAGCTCCAGCTATGTGCGTTGTTTCAACTAAAATTTTTATAATATGTCACCTTAGGCTGTATCACACATCAGTCACAGCACGGAGCTTTTGCTCAGTGTCTGTCTTTCTATTGTTGTGTGAACAGTGTGCTTCAAAAACTTGTCTAAACAGGGTTTTTTGCTGCTGCAGGCAGCAGCAATGACTGCCGGGATATCATACTAGAAAAGGCCGGGCGGAGGGGAGTACTTTAGCACTTGTATGGTTCCACCGTATGCAAATGCCCGGCCTGGATTGAACATGGACTTGGTGCCCATTGACTCTGGGTGCTCTTGGATGTATTTGCCTGGGTTATTGATCTACAAGTATGGGTACCACTCGTCTTTAATGACTTGCTGGGATCATATGGTGAAAGTGATAGCTTCATTTGGGCTGAGCTGACAGCCGCAGTTATACAGCCCTCAGCTCCGGTGGATTTTACAGATTTCAGGGAACAACTTCTGGTCTTGGTTAGGTGGCCTGCTGAGGGCAATGTTCATTCTAAATGTTCCCAGAAAATCAGATAGAGCTTTTCCTCGTTGTGGTGAGTCAGTGCCAACCATATAACAGAGACCACTTGAGTGGTTAACTCCTCTGCTCTGAGCCTGCACAGAGACTTGTGATGGGACCTTTTGACTCGGAATCAGATGGAGAATGTTCTATATCTCTTTGCGGCGATTGAGGGGCTGGTGCCTGACCGTGATCTGGGGGACCGGGATGGTCATTAATGGACAGCGTAACATTCTGGGAGGGAGTGGGATAAATTGAGGGGGAGTGGAACACAGACTTCATGAGTCTAGAGAGCTCAAAATATTTTCAAGGACTGTGGGCACGGGCTACAACTTGTGATTTATAATGGAACTGAAATTAATATTTGAGTTGCTGTTAAGTCTGGGCAAAGAAAGCTCGACTTCGATGCAGGAAACTGACACCTGGAATGAGTCCCTGACTACTGAGTTATCCTTGGTCCCAACTGAGTTAAGCTCTGCAGGAAACCAGTTCTTTAATGTTGGTGGAAGATGCAGCACTGTCTGTTCTAGAGACCATGGTGATGGGGCTGGGGGGCAGGTACAGTTAACTCCCAGTCAGGGTCATCAGGGTCATGGTCCTCTAAAGCTGGAGTTTCTAAATTCTTTTAACCTTCAGAATCCCCTGGAGAGCTTTAAGCATACTGATTCTTAGGTCCACCTTGACTTACTGAATGGGACACTTTGGTGTGGGCCTGAGATAAAATCTTTGAAAAAAATCTCTGCAGAAGGTTTTGAGGATTGGACAGAATTAAGAACTTCCTTGAGCAGTGTTGCATCGTGGTAAAGTGTGGAGACTTTGAGTCAGACTGTATAGGGTTAATCCCTGCATTGCAACTTCTCAGCTGTGAGCCTAGACTAGTAACTTCTCTGTACTTCACTGCTGTCACCTGTTATACGGGGGTAATGATGGTGCTTCTCCACTGAGCATGAGTGAGGATTAGTGTGGGAAGAACTCAGCATAATGTCTGGCATGCAATCCATACTCTATATAAGTTAACTATTATTATTAGCTATTAGGGCAATGTTAGTCTTTAAGAGCCAAATCTATTTACACCTTCCCCCTCCGTCAAAGACCAGAAAAATGATAGTCATGATAATGGCTAAGAGTTATTGAGTATTTACTGTGTGCCAGAAAGCACAAGGTTCTTTCCAATAATTATCCCATCTTGTTATCACACCCACTCCCTAAAGTAAGCAGTATTAGTATCTCTGTTGTTTAAAAGAGGTATCTGATATGCAGAAAAGTGAGATCCTATGCCCAGAGTCCCGTTCTTTACAGCTAGTGAGTGACAGTGCTGGGATTTGAACCGTGGACCATCTGACCCCAAAGCCCTTGCGCCTAATAAGTGCTACCTTCTGCTGCTGCTGTACCTGCCATGAACCTCTCCTTTAGATGAAAAAATTCTAGAACTGTAAAAAACTCATGTTCCCTCAATACTTTTTGCTGTCTTCTGTGTTTTGAACCAGCCACAAACTTGTTTAATAAAGTCTTGTGTTTTTAGGGTATTTAATGCTTTTTCAAATATCAAACACCTTCTTCCTCTCTGCTGAGAATCACTGTCCTTGAGCATGGTTTATCTGCTTCGCACAACCATGCCCTTGGATAAACTGACTTACTGTTTCTCCTGTACAAACACTGTGAGCATCTTAAGGACAGTGAGGATGTTTGTGATCCTTCTTTTGCCTCCCTCATAGCCCATCCCAGTGCTGGTAAAATAAGATGCTCAAAGAGTCCTTCAGTGAAAACAAGCTGAGCAAGTTTGGGTTCATTTAGGATTTTTCTCTCTGAAATGTCTCCATTGGAAGTTGAGACTGTCTGTATTCCCTGCTCTGGAACACTTAAGTTTTTTTATTCTCAGCTCTGTATCCACGGTCTATGTTAGGGAGCCTTAAAAAGATCCAAAAGAACTGAAATCGAGACCTTGAAGAGATATCTGTACTCCCATATTCATGGGAGCATTATTCACAATGGCCAAAAGTAGACACAACCTAAATGCCCATCACAGATGAACAGATGATGAAAATGTGGTATATACAAACAATGGACTATGACTCAGCCTTAAAGAGAAGGCAGTCCTGCCATATGTGACAGATGAACCTGGAAGACACCGTGCTAAGTGCAGTAAGTCAGTCACAGGCAAATACTGTGTGATTCTACTTACATGAGGGATATGAACTAGTCAAACACATAGAAGCATAGAGTAGAATGGTGGTTGCCAGGGGCTGGGCGAAAGCAAAATGGGGAGTTACAGTTCAACAGGTGTAAAATTACAGTTATACAAGATGAATAAGTTCTAGAGATCTGCTGTATAACATTATGCCTATAGTTACCAGTACTGTGGTGTACAGTTAACAATTTAAGAGAGCTGGTCTCATATTGAGTGTTCTTACCACAATTAAAAAAAAAGAGGGCTACTCACATAAAGTGGGAGTGGAACTGCCTTACCTGTCTGGTTTGGTCTGCCTCTCATTTGCCTTGGTCTTTCCTGAAGGTGACCCTTTATTGCTGGATGAAGGATGTCAACATCCTCCTTACCTGTAGACATTTTACAATCTCTTTTGTGTCAGAGAGCAGTCAGATAGGCCTTCTATGTAGTCTCGTAGTGCTCTATATTTTCCTTTTTAGCACTCCTCACCATTTTTCAAAGCATATTTATCTGTGTCTTGACTCATGTCTCTACCCCCACACTGCAGCACCTGTGTCTGTTTTGCACAGGAT
Source organism: Platanista minor (assembly GCA_004363435.1). Taxonomy (NCBI): domain Eukaryota; kingdom Metazoa; phylum Chordata; class Mammalia; order Artiodactyla; family Platanistidae; genus Platanista; species Platanista minor. Next base: position 21,983 of record RJWK010007991.1, read on the forward strand.
AGTATCCCCAGTACCTATCAGAGTGCCTGGCACTGAAAAAACATTTGCTGAGTGAATAGATGGATTTATTTTTCATATATTTGTGAAAAACAAGCATGGAGAGAAATACCACTCAAATGGACTCAATCACAAAAAGGGAATTATTGGCTCATATAATTGAAAATTCAAGTGGTAGATTCCTGAATGGAGGCAGGAGGCAAACGCGCAAACAATGAGGATCAAAATCTCCGTGTCTCAGCTCTGCCTCTCTCTGTTATCCTCATGCTTAGACAGCCCGTTATCTTATGGTGCATAGACTGCAATCAGCTGCAGGAGACTATCCTCACAATTTTGTCATCTCAGTGTAAAAAGCCTCCTTTTTCTTGATTCTTCCATCAGAAGTCCCAGACTTGAATGTTCTTGGCCCAACTTGGGCAACATGCCCGTGTCCTGAACCAATCACTGTTGCCTGGAGGGAGGGTCATGTGAGTTATCCAGGCTTTGGTCATGCCCATCCCAGGATCAAGGGAGGGTGTGCTCAGCCCCACCAGCACTGTGTTCTGAGTGTCTGGGAGGTTGTTTTCCTCCTTGCTGGGACCCAGATGTTATCTCTGGAAGGAAGAAGACGGGGTGCTGGATAGACGAAACTCACGGTTATTCACTGTGGTGCCAACCTACCACTAAGTCTGATGAGTGTCCCTGAAGTTAAGAAGTAGAAAAGGTCTTAGAAAGAAGAGCTCATTGACTAAAAGAACTCACTAGATCACCAGATGAGGCCCTCAATGGCAAAATCCAAAGTAAAGGAAGAAATTACCTGTACCAGCTTACTCTTCACTTCTTTCCTAATGAGAACCTCACTCTGGTTGTGAGCTGTGGTTTATTATGGTGAGGAGCCATACACTGAACTGGGAGGAGTACACTGTTCATGGAGGACAGTGCAGGATGGAACAGGGCTTAACCAACACAACGATTTGTAGACGTGTGCTTCCTTAAGTGGGAATTGAAATGTCCCCTTCCACCCACATCTCACCAAGTCAACCAGGTTTTCTAGGATTCTGTGTGTCCTATTAGCTTGTTTTCATTATGTCACTCCAGGGACCCCAAGAAGGGTCCAAGTGATGGGAGGTGGCCCAGCTCTCTACATTTAGGCTTTAACTTCCTAGTGAAATTATCTTGAATAATGTATTTATCTATAACCTGGAATGGCAAGCAGTTGACTTTCATTTTTGGCTCAGTAATTATTTATCTTCTTAATGCCATTGGCTTTTTTTTCTGGAGAATTAGCCCTCCTCCATTGGATGTGGGCTTCCATGTACCTTTCTCCTGCTGCAGAAACCAAGGGGTGAGGAGAGGAGAGCAGATTCCACTTCTACCTGTTCTCTGAAAGAGCCAGAAACTCGATGTGTGACTTGAGTTCAGCCAATCAGATGCTGTCTCCTGGGGCTTAAATCTTGAAGTAGTGGTATTAGCATAAGCAAAGTGTTTGGAGGAATTTTCATGGCCAGTGTTGGCAATGGCGGCGATAAGAGTGGTATCACCTGCAATATTCTAACTAGACTGTTTCTGAAGAGGGAGAGTTGCTGTGCTTCCTGTTTCTAGCAAATCAGCCCCTGGAGCCCTTGCCATCACCAAACCCCACTTTCCAGCTGCCCCCTGGAACTGAGCCATTTACATGCGTCCAACGAATCCTTCTCGCTAAAGGTCATCGCAGTTGGTTTATTTTCCTTGCAGCCAGGGATCCTAACTTAGGCCTTTGTTTTTTTAAAAAAATTGCTTTGACTGTATTTTATAGGTAAGGAATTCTAATTCCAAATTCATCCACTTTCTAGAAAAGATTAGACCTTAGGGTAAAGCCACTGCGCTGGGAGTCAGGAGCACTAAATTTAACCCCCAATGCTCTAGCCATTTAGCTATAGGACTTCAGTGAGTCATTTAATGTCCGTCTCAGTTTCTTCACCTATAAAATGAGAGTAGGATAATTTTCTTTCTTTCTTTCTTTTTTTTTTTTTTTTTTTTTTTTTTTTTTTTTTTTTTTTTTTTTTTTTTTTTAGTTCGTCCTATTACATGACTAAAATCTGGGGATTTGTGTCTTAACAGTAGTTAGCATTGCCATAACTAATACATGATAGGTGTGTTATAGTTACTCAAAGAGAGAAACTGATCTGTAAAACAAATTACTTACACAATATGCTTACTGTAGAAGTCAATGCAGTTGGAGAATTGGGATTACTACCAGAGTTAGAGAGCAATGTCAAAGAGGCCAGCTGGGACCTCAGGCAGAGCTTCATATTGTTTAACATCTTTGTAGATTCATCATGATACAGGTTCTGGCTCTCTGTATGGTGGGTTCGAAGTTAACTTTGCTCTGGTGGCCTAACTCACGTTAGCCAAATTCGTAAGAGATGATTTATAAAGTCTGATGCCAATATATTCATGTACTGTGACACCTGTACCTTTTATACTGTGCTGAGTACCCAGGGTAACTCCAAGAAACATATTTACCAATCCTACCTTGTGATTCTTTTTTTTCCCCCAGATTCTATGAAGACCACAATTCCGTTAACATAATTATTTTAAATAGTCAACTTATAGTACAAATGAGCAGATAAATGTTACATCATTATCTCCCTGCAGATATATCTGACTCACTTAGTAGACAGAGGCTTGGAAGGGATTTATTTTGAAATCATTTCTTTAAATTTTATTTTTTTTTATACAGCAGGTTCTTATTGGTTATCTATTTTATGCATATTAGTGTATACATGTCAATCTCAGTCTCCCAGTTCATTCCACCACCACCACCACCTCCTGTTTCACGACAATTTTCTGCTCATAGGGATGTTGTGAGTGCCAGTGAGAGTGTGTCGCAGAGCACTGAGAAGGAAGAATACCATATAAACTATAAATATGAGATAGAATTATGTGGATCGTCCATGAGTGGATGAATTTGATTGAATTCTTCAGAGTTGCAGCTTTATTCTCTCTCTCCTCAGCACATGCTAATTACTGACATTGGGATTCATGTATTAATTCCAGAGACTTTTATTAAGTGCCCAGTATGTGCCAGGCACCAGGTTCTAATTAGCATTTTTATAAGGAATTTATCACTTGCTGCGTGGCTGGCATCTTCTTCCACTTCTACGGAATACACTATTCAGTCTCCATGCCTGCGGGATGAAATCATTGACTAGTTTCCAGGTGTTCTTGCTCCTTTGCCAAGTCACCTTTTTCCTCCTGAGAAAGCACTGATGAAACAAGGGCTATCAGGAAGCATCCTTTCTTTCCTGCAGTGTCTTCGCTTTACCCAACGAAAAAAGTTTCAGCTAGGTACGTCTTGGTGCCGAATTCCACCCCCTGCCCCCCAGCAGTTTCTCAAGGTGTCCATGCTGGCATGGGGAGAGGAGCCTGATTAGTTTAGCATTAAGACTTTCATGTCAGTAAGCACTGGCAGAACAAGCAAGGGGGCAGATGATAATTTAGAGCATCCATCTCAGCTAGCACTGCTTTTTGGGGAAAAAAAGAAAGGCTACATAAATAACAATATCATAAACACTTTGGCAAATAGAAAAAGGTACAATGCCGTAAGAAGTGTTCTGAACTAATGAAATATTTTTTTCTGACAAAAAATCATCAAAAAGTAAAGAAAAAAGGTGAGGTCTTCAGTTCAATAAATGAGTGCAATGCACAAGTCTTGAAATGAAATTTATGTGATATGCATTGAAAGCTACGTTGTGTGATCAGCAGGGCAGAATTTCAGAAGGTGGTTGCAGTTAACAGTGATGACTTGGAAAGCTTGGCAAGTGGGGTTTATCTGGAACAGGCTTAAGGATCACTTATTCTTGTATTTTAGGGGAAGAAAGGGTCTCCTTCTTCCCCTAAAATAGAATCAGTTTTGCTGGGAAATTTATTTGTCGGCCTTAATAGAACTACAAAATTATGCTGTCTCTAAGTGGTAATATCTAGCTCATTCTTCTGATTTCAGGGGTGAAAGCTGAGGTGAAAAGCTGTTGTTTATGTCGATTATTTATCATTCTTAAGCGAACACAAAGAAGGGAAAGTTTCGCTGCTGCCTAATTATTCACAATGATTCAGTATTTCTGGAGCGCCAGCTCTACCAGTGGTACATGAGAGTGGGCCCAAAAGCTTGTGTTGAGAGGGGCCTTTTACCTTTGTTCCACGAGGCTGATTGTTTTAATGAGAGGTGGACAAGCCTCCCTGTCCTGGGACTGGCTTCCATTTACCACTTAAAAGCAAGCCTTTGCAAGAGGTGACATGTCGGAAAGTGGATTCACAAAATGTGGAAACTGAGAGGGACCTTGGAGATGATCACATATAGCGCCCACCCACCCTGCCCCACACACCTTTTCCCCAGAAACTACAAGCTGGAGGACCTAAGTGAGTCCTAAGATGGTGACAGATGTCATACTGGAATCGAAGACTTTGAGAATTTTGAAATCCTTCCCGTAGCCATGTTGTCTCTCCGTTTTTGAAAAACAGAACCATTTGAAGATATAGCACAGTTTAAATACCAGGTTATGGTGGCTTTATCAATCTATGAGGTTGGGTCTTTGCATCCCCTTTCTTAGGGATTATCTTGTTCCTTTTAAATAGATTGCTTTCTAAGGTAGTATGGAGTGGAGGAAGGGAGAAGCAAATGTCATTTTCCAGAAAACATCTTCTGTGAGAGCAAACAGAGAAGAGAGTACTGGAGAGTGTGAAAGATTCAGCTTCCTGAGAGAGGCTCACTGGGCTTGATCACCTTGATGTTCATGCTATAGTTGTTATGGCAACAGGAAAGTGAAATGATGGTTGCTAAGGGACACTGAACTGAAGCAGTCTCCATCATTACTGGTCATTCCACTCTGGAATTTAGAAATCTACCCAAAGCTAGGATGAGTCAGCAAAAGAAATTTTTAAAGATGGAACTAAAATCTGGCTATATTTAGTAGTATTTCTTCTTGAAGAAAGTCTCAAGATTTGGTAATGGTTGGGGCAATTGTTTTATTTTTATTTTAAATATTTAATTTATTTATTTGGTTGTGCCGGGTCTCAGTTGCAGCAGGCAGGCTCCTTAGTTGCGGCTCACTGACTCCTTAGTTGTGGCGTGTGTGCTCCTTAGTTGCAGCTTGCTGGCTCCTTAGTTGTGGCACGTGTGTGCCTCAGTTGCAGCTCACTGGCTACTTCGTTGTGGTTCGCCGGCTCCTTAGTTGTGGCATGCGAACTCTTAGTTGCGGCATGCATGTGAGATTAGTTCCCTGACCAGGGATTGAACCCAGGCCCCACTGCATTGGGAGCGTGGAGTCGTAACCGCTGCGCCACCAGGGAAGTCCCAGGGCAATTGGTTTAAAAGCCTCAGATAACTTAAATGTGGTAAAATCTTCCAAATGGGAGGCACACTCATGTTGCCATGTCTGCAAACCTCCGCAGGCACCATGCCACCATTTCATTTACAAACAGATGATTTTTGAAACAGGTAATATATTCACAGTGTCAATCTTTGCCTCAAGAAAGGTCATTGTAATTAGTGAAGAGAAAGCTCAGGCTGTACCAGAAAATGACTAGTGAGTCATTGAGTGGAATGTCACCCTGTACCATCTTGGGGGAACTGTGAGTGACATGAATGTCCATTTTCCCAAGTGATGACCCTCACTCTTCCTCACAAAATTCACAGTGCGCAGAGGATACTTTGTTGACCAAGTAATGCTGGGAAACAGTGACCACAGTAGAATCAACTGCCCTTGTGTTGTGATGCTCGGGATAGAGACCTCATGCATGAGTTGGGTGGAGATGTTCTCTCTCCATCTGGTACACTGTAAGCACTCAATATATATTTGGTAACAGTTGGGTGGATGACAGGAAGGGCAGACTACTGTGTACAGTGCAGCCTGTGGATGAGCATTTTTGGACACATGCAGAGATATATAAAAACCGGTTCCTGTCCTTTAACCCTTCTTTCTTCGTTCTTTCCCTCCTGCCTGACCTTCTTTCTTTCCCCAAATATTTCCTGAGCATGTTCTATCTGCCAGGTGCTGCCAGGTGCTGGGGATACAGAAATAAGTAAAGGTACACCCTTAGCCCTCAAGGAGCATATTCATAGTGGGATCATGAATTTGTAAACAACTGTGATAAGGTGCTAAGTGTGGTGATGGAGGTATGAAAGATGCAATGGGATTAGAGAAGATCTAGCGCTGTCTGGGGGTGTCAGGTTGGTGCTCAGAGGGGCTTCCTCCTGCAGCATCCTTAGCCGTGGGTGTGTGAAGGCTACCTGTAGAAGCATCCATGCTAGTGAGTCCTGTGCTGTTATTGTGCTTTGTCACTGGCTGGGGTGTGCCTGGGGACTGGGTGGCCTTTGCTAAAAATTGAAGTAGGTTCTGAAGACACAGTGGAGACTGACAGCTAGCTGCACTCTCTCTCTCTTTTTATTTCTCCTTCCCTCCCCCCACCCCCTGTTGTGGTCAAAAAGACGTGACATAAAATTTACCATTTTAACCATTTTTAAGTGTACAGTAATGTTAAGTAGGTGCACATTGTTGTACAACAATCTCTGGAGCTTTTTCAGCTTGCACAGCAGAAACTTGATATCTCTCAAACAGCTTCCCTTTTCCCCCTCCCACAGCCCCGGGCAACCACCAGTCTATTTTCTGTTGTTAAGAGTTTGACTATATTAGATACCACATATAAGTGACATCGTGCTGTATCTGCCTTTCTGTGACTGACTTATTTCACTAAGCGTACTGTCCTCAAGTTTCATCCATGTTGTAGCCTGTGTCAGAATTTCATTCTTAGGCTGAATAGTATTCCCTTGTAGGTGTATATCACACTTTTTTATTCGTTCATCTGTTGATGGACACTTAGGTTGATTATACCTGTTGGCTATTGTGAATGTTGTCACAGTGAACGTAGGTGTGAAAATATCTCTTTGAGATGCCAGTGTCTCTCCTGAAGGAAGATCTGAGTGGTACACCCCCTGACTTTGGCACTGTTAGAGTTCACATCTCTTTGGGCGGATTGTCAAAATGCATAAATGGAGATGCCCATCATTGAGATGTTTGGAAGAAGCCAGATGATTGATACAAGGCTGTCATTTTGATATCCAAGGTTATTCTAATAGTTTTTTAAAATTAATTTTATTTTATTTAGTTATTGTTTTTGGCTGCGTTGGGTCCTCGTTGCTGCACACGGGCTTTTCTCTGATTGTGGCGAGCGAGGGCTACTCTTCGTTGTGGTGCGAGGGCTTCTCATTGTGGTGGCTTCTCTTGCTGCGGAGCACGGGCTCTAGGCGCGTGGGCTCAGTAGTTGTGGCTCGTGGGCTCTAGAGCGCAGTCTCAGTAGTTGTGGCACATGGGCTTAGGTGCTCCCTGGCATGTGGGATCTTCCAGGACCAGGGCTTGAGCCTGTGTTCCCTGCATTGGCAGGCGGATTCCCAACCACTGAGCCACCAGGGAAGCCCCTCTAATAGTTTCTTTCGGGTAGCTCCTTCTCTGAGAAATTGTCCCTCTCAGCACACAAAGAAGTGATGTCCTGCAATCATGATTACATTATGTAACTATACTCTTCCATGACTCCAGCTGCTTGGATGAGGATAGACACCTGAGTAAAGTGAATCTTTTCATTGGTTGAGCTCAGCTAATCAGACATTCTCACCTGGGAATTTGTAATTGGGACACAAGGATGATAGGGAGCTAGTTGGTGGCATTGGAACTGGGAAGCAGTAAAGGCATTCAGGCAGCTGTGTTTCATTCATGGTTAAGAAGAAACAGAGAAAGCTGGGCTTGAGAAAAATGTGCGCACGTAGGGGGGAAGAAGGAGCGAGAGACCAGGAGGTGATACTGCAGTGAAGGATGGAGAAGGGCAAGACAGAAAATAGCTTCCTTGGTTTGAGCTAGCTTTTCTAGTGTCAGTTTCTCAACAGCCTTAAAATTCCAAGAGGTGCTCCTGAACCTTAAAAAAAAAAAAATCTCCTCTTAGTTAAGGCAGTCTGGGTGGGTTTCCATTTCTGGCAACCAAATAACTCTGAACCTTTCTTAAAATAAAACTAACATTAAACTCTTATGATGCACAACCCAGAGTTTTCACCATGGAGCTTGAGAGTAAGCTAACCTGATGAGAAATAACCCTGTTCATTTTTGGACTGGAGGAAGGGATATTGATTCTGGACTCAATTTTAGTCCCCTTTCTGCTACTTTTTGGCTACATGACTTTGGACAATCACTTATTCTCTGGGGTGAAGTTACTACATCTTCAAAATGAGAGTTGCTTCTGGTTTATAAAATACTGTGTTCTGGTGATATGTGTCATGCAATATATGTTAATGGACTGTGGTGGTCTATAACAAGTACAGATGGCTGCCATATTTTAGATGCATGGTTGGTGGAAAGGCAGCTATCGATTTTACATTTGGTAGTGTATATATGTCCATGCCACTGTCTCACTTTGCCCCAGCTTACCCTTCCCCCTCTCCGTGTCCTCAAGTCCACTCTATGTGTGCGTCTTTATTCCTGTCCTGCCCCTAGTTTCTTCAGAACCTTTTTTTTTTTTGATTCCATATATATGCGTTAGCATACAGTATTTGTTTTTCTCTTTCTGACTGACTTCCCTCTGTATGACAGACTCTAGGTCCATCCACCTCACTACAAATAACTCAATTTCTTTTTATGGCTGAGTAATATTCCATTGTGTGTATGTGCCACATCTTCTTTATCTGTTCATCTGTCGATGGACACGTAGGTTGCTTCCATGTCCTGGCTATTGTCAATAGAGCTGCAGTGAACGTTGCGGTACGTGACTCTTTTTGAATTACGGTTCTCTCAGGGTATATGCCCAGGAGTGGGATTGCTGGATCATATGGTAGTTCTGTTTGTAGTTTTTTAAGGAACCTCCATACTGTTCTCCATGGTGGCTGTATCAATTTACTTTCCCACCAACAGTGCAAGAGGGTTCCCTTTTCTCCACAGCCTCTCCAGCATTTATTGTTTGTAGATTTTTTGAGGATGGCCATTCTGACTGGTGTGAGGTGATATGTATCTTTTCTTTTTCAAATTCTTTTCCCATTTAGGTTGTTACATAATACTGAACAGAGTTCCCTGTGCTGTACAGTAAGTCCTTTTTGGTTATACATTTTAAATATAGCAGTGTGTACGTGTCAGTCCCAAACTCCCTAACTAAGGGATTGGTTTTCCAGTCAAGAGTAGGTAGGATTTATACTGGCAGAGACAGAAAAGGAGAAGGAATTCCAGGAAGGGAGACGATCATGAGGACAGATGGAAGTAAAATTGTATCTGCACTCGCTTGCTCTTTTGCCCTCTCTCTGTCTGTCTCTTATCTCTGTACTCTATCTCTGTTGCTATCTGTCTCTCTCTCTCTCTCCATCTCCACTGCTATTATTTCTAGAGAGAGAGATAGCTGTACATAGAGACATAGAAATAGATAGATACAGGTGTAGGAAGGAGTGAGACACAGGAGGGAGAACAGGGAAGGGAGGGAGGGGATGAGTGGGGGTAAGGAAACTCACCTGACTTCATAGGAATTTGCTAGCGTTTTAAGAATAGAACTGTAAATTGAGAACTATTTGCTAATGGCATTGTCTAATCTAACATGGAAAAGTATGGGACATAGTGGGTGTCTGCCATTTTCTTTGGTTACCCAGTATCCAAGGCCTGTCATATTTACAACACTCTCCTATTCAGGGCAGTTCTTTCTGGGAAAGTGAGGGCAGCCATCATAGATTGAAGACAGATCCTGAGACAGACATTTATTTGCCTGTGTGTGGTTCACTGGGGTGCGCTCTTAGGAACGGTGCCTGTAAGGGAGAGAGGAAAACAGGATGATGTTGAACTGTGTTTGCGTAGACATGTCAGCCAACGCCACAAGGAGCTCTGAGTCTGGGATGGTCCTTCAGAGATGTCCCAGATTGAGGCACAGGGGCCAGACTTTTGTGTTCTTGTATCCACTGGCATTGGATACAGGCTGCATGTAGTATTGGATACAGGCTGCGTCTAGTAGAGGGTGTACCCTTGGGTGAGGCGTTTCCTCCCAGTGGACGATGATTCCTTGGGAGGGAGTCATCTGTGAGGCATCAGCAGGCAACATCTCCAGCAGCTGGGGGATGAGGGACTGGACCCTGAAGAGAGGAGCTGGTGATGTACCACAGCATCCATTCCTGCAGCCAGTTTCCCTGTCTCCCTCTTGCCTGGTTGCTATGGCACGTGCACGTGCGTGAGCTCAGCCCATCATATTCTCTTACCAAGGACTTTAAATCTGGAGGAAAGAACACAAAGAAGGGTCCATTAGCGTTCACTCAGGGCGGCGGCAGCAGCCATAGGCATGGTTGTCTTTTGAGGTTTGTGGGAGCAGTAACTAGCCAAAATATGCCTGATACCAGCTTTCCAGTGTCTCACGGTTCCTTAACATTTCTCAGTCCTGACTCTTGAATCTCTGGTTGATACTGTGTTTCTAATTTCCTGCCAGTAAATTCCATTTTATCTCCAGACATTGAGAGTGCATTTTGGTTTCTTGGAATTAGGAATTCTAATTGATAAAGGCAATAAATGCCAAAAGAGAAAGAGGAAAGAAGGAAAGCTAAATTCTAGACTGATGCTTATTATCTATGCTAGTGTTAGTAGGAAGAAAGTATCTTTTTTTTTTTTTTTTTTTTTTTTTTTTTTTTTTTTTTTTTTTTTTTTTTTTTTTTTTTTTTTTTTTTTTTTTTTTTTTTTTGTGGTACGCGGGCCTCCCACTGTTGTGGTCTCTCCCATAGCGGAGCACAGACTCCGAGCGCGCAGGCTCAGCAGCCATGGCTCACGGGCCCAGCCGCTCTGCAGCATGTGGGATCTTCCCGGACCAGGGCACGAACCCGCGTCCCCTGCATCGGCAGGCGGACTCCCAACCACTGCGCCACCAGGGAAGCCCCGAAAGTATCTTTTTAACACGATATGGCAATGGTAATAATAAGTTGATTATTAGTAACCCCCTCCGCCAGACTTCATTTCTTTAACCCCAAAAAGGGATAAAAAAGAAAAAGAGATAAGATTCTGTTTTAAAAAAATGTATTTAAAAACAACGATACAAAACGAGCAATTTGATGGGCTATGTCAGAGGTGGCATACATTTTGTATGCCCCTTTTGCATCATATTCTCAAGCATATTTGCAAAAATGAGTGAATTTTCAGACGATGGATCTGATTAAGTGGGTTAGGCTAATCAGTTGAGAAAAATAGGAAGCTGCCACTGGGCATATTAAAAACCTCTGCAGGGGGCTTCCCTGGTGGCTCAGTGGTTAAGAATCCTCCTGCCAATGCAGGGGACACGGGTTCGAGCCCTGGTCCGGGAAGATCCCACATGCCAAGGAGCAACTAAGCCCATGTGCCACAACTACTGAGCCTGCGCTCTAGAGCCCGTGCGCCACAACTACTGAGCCTGCGTGCCACACCTACTGAAGCCCACGTGCCTAGAGCCCATGCTCCGCAACAAGAGAAGCCACCGCAGTGAGAAGCCCGTGCACCGCAACGAAAGTCGCCCCCACTCGCTGCAACTAGAGAAAGCCTGCGCGCAGCAACAAAGACCCAACGCAGCCAAAAATAAATAAATAAATTTATAAAAAGAAAAAACCCTCTACAGGGCCAAGATAGGTGAAGTCAGATTAAGAAGCATAGAAGTTGGTTAAGACTTTGGTGGCAATTCTGTTAAGGCCTCTTTGGCTAAGCCAGAGTTGAAGGCTGAAGTGTGTACGTAGAACATGAAGTAAGATGGGGATGCCACTGGTTCTTGGGGCGGGTACACAGAGGCAGCAGCCCCCAGAAGTCATTCCAAGAAGTGGAAAAGAAATGTGAGAGATTGGGTAGCATAAGTATTAATGACAGCATGTTTGGGGTGTTGAAATCTTTGACTAATAGCTTAATAAATCATGGATTAATAGGTCTCGGTGGGGAAATCAAAGTTCTCAACCAATCAACTGATATGTAGATAGAATGTTCCCAAGTTAGGTTGTTAAAACTCTGTTAGAATGTCCTTAGCAAAGCAAGTGGTACTAAATGGGAGGCTGAATTGCCTCGCCTTGTTGACTGCATTGAAAGCAAATCATCTCAGTTGGGTCCCCCACCATCCAAATGCTATCCCTTTTGGAGGGTGCCAGCTAATAGAGGAAATGGATCCCAGCAGGAGCAGATCTTGAAGTGTTTAATCTCTTACTGCTGCTGCAACAGCGTTGATGGGCTTCAAAGAGCCAGGATAAAAGCTGGGGTTACTGTTTCTCAGTTTCTTGAGACAAGCGAAAGAAAGGAGATGATGTGAAAACCCTAGAAGAAGGTGTCAAACCTTCTTTTTGGAGAGATGGTGTTGCATGGTGTTGGGCTTGGAGGAATAAAGAATGTTCTTTGGTAGGTTGCTCAGAGAAGGGCTCATTCAGGAGGTCATATTTAGGGTGAGACCAGTAGGTCAGAAGGAGCAGCCATGCAAAGAGGTTGGAGATGAGGCTGGGGGTGGTAGGGAAGAATGTTCTAGGCAGAGGGAACAGTGCTGGGAGGAAAGAGCTTGGTATATTGGAGCAACTGAAAGGTGGTGTTAGGTTGGCTGAAATCAGTGTGTGTGGGAGTTCGATGAAGGGGGCGGGGGAGATTGGGCACCAGACATAGTTAGAGCGGCAGGAAGGGAAGCATTATGATTCGCCAACTGGACCACGATACAAAGTTTGGATTTTTGTGGCATCTAAAAAAATAAACTAGTGAATACAACAAAAAAGAAACAAGACTCACAGGTACTGAGAACACACTAGAGGTTACCAGTGGGGGAGATGGAAGGGGGAGGGGCAAGATAAATTGGGGATTAAGAGGTGCCAACTACTATGTTTAAAATAAATAAGCTATAAGGATATATTGTACAAAACAGGGAATATAGCCAATATTTTATAGTAACTAAAAATGGAATATAACCTTTAAAACTGAATCACTATGTTGTATACCTAAAACTTATTTAATATTGTAGATCAACTATACCTCAATAAAAATTTTGGACTTTACTCAAAGTGCAATCGGAACCTATTGAGGGGTTTTTAAGGTGTAACATGATCAGATTTCTATTTGTAAATGCCACTATGGCTTCTACAAGGAGAATGGATTGGGGGGAAACAAGTGGAAGCAGGCAAACCAGTATGGAAGCAATTACAAAAGTCAGGAGGAGACACGGTGATGGCTTGGTCTAGGGTGGTGGTACCAGTAGAGTCTGAGAGAGGCTGAAGGATTAAGGGCATAATTTGGTTGCAAAAAATGAGGATCTAGTGATGGATTGGCTGGCGGAGAGGGATCATTAGAATGGGAGGAAGATAGGCTAATACCCAGCTTTGTGTCTTGAGCTACTGATGGCATGTGGTAGAGCCATTTTCTGGCTTGACTTCTAGCTATTGGCCCAGTTTTATTCTGACATTTTATTCCTTTTGGCTCTTGCTAAGTCTAGGTCTCAGTTGTCGTTCTTCCTCACTCTTATGCCTGCTCAGTGTCCAGAGACTAAAAAAAAAAAACAGCTTCTCTCCTGAGCGAGTGGTGCCTCTTGCCAGTAGCATTGAAAAATGGAGCTCCTTTTGGGTTACCAGCACCGCATGACTGGCCTCGCTTGTGCACAGGACTGGATTACTGAATGATTCAGAATCGGGTCTTTCTGCTCAGCCCTAATATGAATGCATTACCTGTTGATTTTCTCAGACACAACCTAGTACCCTGAATTTAAGACTCTTCCAGCGATGTTTCAATTAATATGGCAATGAGTGTGCGCATTTGAATGGCCGAGCAATAGCCAGGATTTAATTGATTTAATTTGCATATCTCATTCTGAAAGAATTATATGTTGTAAATTCACCCACTGGCAGGACCTGACCATCGCTGCCTCCTTTGTGAATGCAAAGTTAGCTTCTCTGGTTGCCTTTAGATCACTTAGGATTCGTAGCATTTGTTCCATCTTTTAAAAGGAGAGTTTCAGACCCTCTTGGGAAATGAATGAGAGTTCAGGGGAAGGCTGTGAGTATGACTAGATTGCTTGTGAGAGGACCAGGAGACCCTGAGACTAGCATCACCTTGGAGCCATCTTCAAGGGATCTTTCAGCGACTGTTTCTTTGGGAGCTGAAGTCAAAGCAGATGGTTCTTTGATGGAAAGAATAATGGGAAAGAGAGTTATTGTATCTTTCCGGGCAAAGATACATTTCTCAGAAATCTGGATACCTGTGTGGATACTTATGGAAGTTTTTGGAAAAGAGAATGTGTAAAATGCAAACTGATGGAAATCTTATTTTTCATACATAAACCTGTATATAAACTATATTATACATACAAATACACACAAACAGATATACAGCCGGTAATCACCAAGTGTGCACCAGTACAATTATACTAGCTGATGAAATGCTGACATATTTTCATAGCACTTGGTAAATAGCTGCTGCCTTCACGTGCTCCGTTTGCCACTGTATAACCCACGGTCTCCCCATGATCCAGCAGGTGAAGTGACAAAACTTGGCCCTTGGAGGGTGCCTCCAGCCCCCTGCCCCAGTCCTACAGCCAGCATCCTTTCTGATTGGTTCCTGAATTTACAGATTGTTAACTATTTCGAATATCATTTGTGTGGATTGGGCATGTAATTGGGGTCTGGCTAAATGTGTGTTCTTTCCTCTTGGCACAGTGATTGGTTCAGTGCAGTAAATGTCAGCCCTAAGATATATGATGGACATGTTAGAAAAAGGAGGTTTCTCTCTTTGTGCCGGTGTTTCTAAGTAGATCAGCATCTGGTGGTGAATTTACTATTGTGAGGAGAGCCAGCCACCGTCTTGGAAAACAAAGTTGAGCTATGAAAAAAAAGCACACTCCTAATGGGTACCATCCAGGCATCTGGATTCTGCCACGCTGATGCCCACAGACCTGCTGACCTTTTTAGTTATGTTGGCAGTAATACTCCTTTCAGTTTAACTCAATCAAGGTGAGGTCCTGCCATGTGTAAGTGAAGAGGGCTGACTGGTGCATCTTGTTCAGCAGAGTAAGCCACTGGGACTCTTGGGAACAATACAAATTTAGAGGCAAGTGGACATAGAGGACTTTGAAGGATGTAAAAACGGAAATGTCAGAGAAATGAGAGGAAAACCCACACAGTTGCTTGTACAAAGAGCTCTGTCTGCCAAGGCAAATATGGTTTATTCTCTTAAGTAAGTCTTGGGGCAGGGTCACCTTTGCATACTGACCAGGCACATAGCCTCCTTTTTCTGTTGAAGTTGGTCATATGCAATCCATATAATTTGCTTCCAATCTATATAATTATTTCGCTTGTTTTAAAAACACTTTTTAAAAATCAGCAGTTCAAAGGGAAATGCCAGTAAGGCATTTTCCTTAACTCTACTGGATCTGAAGAAGTGGATTTTGATTTAAAGATGTTTTATCATAATGCCTTCAAACACTGTATTCTCTTCCTCCTTGGCTAATAGCAGTTTAAATGGGGACCACTTCATTTTGACATTTGTACTTTTGATTTCATGGCAAACTAACTTAATAATGTGGTAGCATCAGTGCTAACAATATTGATCACTTACCACTTACCGAGTTCTAAGCTCTTTGTATGCAGCTGGGCTGTGAGGATGGCAACCGTTATTAACCCCACTTTAGAGATGAGCAAACTGAGGTGTAGAAAGACTGTGAAATGTGTCCAAACTCATACAATTAGTAAGTGACCAAGCTGGGTCATTGAGCTCACTTTTATTACACTTTTGTAGGAAAATTTTTTTTCTATTATGAACGCACATGTGGAAAAACTAACCTTCAAAGGGCTAGATTTTATGCTCTCTGACATTCATTTTATATGACTTTTAATTTCTTACTCCTTCGATGATGTCTCATTGCTCTGTATATCACCTCTAAGTCAATAATTTACAAGGTCTCTCATTAAAAACAAATAATAACTCTTTTTTTTCTGGGCATCTCTGATGACCAGGCTCTCTAGCCCTCTCCCCCACCTGTTAAAAGTTGTTGCCTTCCATGGATCATCTTGTGTGATTTCTGAAACATCACAACCAATATTTTATCCTCGGTTGCTTAATAAATACAATCAACACTGCAGCCCTTCGTGTTTCGTGAGAACCGCTCTTTGATTTCTCAGCAATAATGAATCTGTCTACCAGAGGAACAACCTGGAGGGATGCTATTTCTTGTAGAATGGGATGAAAAATTTTGCCCATAAAATAAAACCAGAAAATCTGGGGCTTCCCTCAGTGCTATTTCATGATTTTTCACTGCTGCAATGGCTTTAAGCTCTGTGATGGTTATCCCTCTGCATCATGGCAGATGCAAATAATTTCTCAAGTGACCATTAAGAGATCCAGGCGTAGACCAGTTCAGATTTTTGATGATTATTAAAGTAGGCATATGCTTTAGAGGAGAGTTTGTTACAAATGCCAAAGCAAGACGTATAAAAGATGATAAAGTCTCATATTTTTCAAATTTAAATTCTTTGTAAAACATGTTTGAGTCAAGCCCCCTCCTTGCTTTTATTTGTACTCACTGAGAGGAGATGGTTTTTACCCACCACGTATCTTTTCTGAACTGCCAACTAAAAAAGAAATATGACCAAAGGAAGCTTCATGGGAGAACTATTCCAGAACCTCTCAGCTTGTTAGCAGTGGGGAGAAAGCAGAGCAGTTGTCGGTAATGAAGTCATTCTAGCAGCTGCATCCTGTGTGAGACCTGCCTGTCTTAGCACAAAAAGAGTGCTCCTTGACAAAAGAGTTCGCAGTCACTGTTTAATTTTTTGGAGGGGAGACAAAAGTTCTTGGCCCTTAGCTTCCTCAAAATGGTTGGTTCGTTCATCCTTTCAGTGTGCCCAGGCTGATTTTTTTTTTTTTTTTTTTTTTACCACTTAGGGTAAAAGAGTTGGAACATTCTATACAGGTTTCTAATTTTTGGTTGAGTCTGTATAATCTGAGTTGGGCTGACTCACATCTGCCTGCTAGAGAAGTCTGTCCACCTAGACAGCATGATGGGTTTAGAGATGTGTCGTTGATCCATTTTAGTTCCGTAAGAGTCTTCCTCCTCCCTCCACCAAGGCTCCTCTGCCAAAGCTATGAAAAAAGGCTTGTTTTTACTACGAGGAATCCTAATCATGTAGGGTACAAATGCGGGTGCTGCTCATGATGGTTTGCCACCATGAAGACTGGACCTCTCTGAAGGTGAAGCCAGATAGATTCAGGAAGATATAAGAAACAGAGGGAGATACAGAATTCCTTTGACTTTGCTTGGACCTGTGGGTCAAACTATGTTTAAGTCTGTTAACTTTTTGATTTCTCAGTTTTATGGTCATAAAGATTTCCTTTTGCTTATACTGGTTTTAGTTGGGTTTCTGTCACTTGTAATATAGAGTTCTGACTGAAATTATGTAACTTAACATGATTTGATGTTCCCCCTCCTAAATTTATAGCTAGAAACCATCTCTTTTTGTAAAAATGATCATGGAGATTGTAGCATCTTGTTTCCCACAGAAATCCACATTTCATTGGAGGAGGTGTCCTGAGAGCCTCACTTCAGGCATGCATTGGAGCTCCTTGTGGGTGGTAGTGTGGACAGTTCAGCCCTTTTGTGGTGGTAGGGTGGACACTGGGTGAATGAGGTTGTGTCATTTAAAACTGGGGTGACCATATCAGCAATGAATGTTAGATTATATCTTGTACTTTTCTCAGGAGTTTTTTTTTTTTTTTTTTTTTTTTTTTTTTTTTTTTTTTGCGATACGCAGTCCTCTCACTGTTGTGGCCTCTCCCGTTGTGGAGCAGAGGCTCCGGACGTGCAGGCTCAGCGGCCATGGCTCACGGGCCCAGCCGCTCCACGGCATGTGGGATCCTTCCAGACCAGGGCACGAACCCGTGTCCCCTGCATCGGCAGGCGGACTCTCAACCACTGCGCCACCAGGGAAGCCCCTCAGGAGTCTTTTTAACAAGCACCTTTTTAGGTGTAAGACTCATTTATTCATTCAGTATTTTGGAATCTTGACTCTGGGGATGAGTGTAGTTAACTTTAAACAAAGGAGTGACTGTATAACTCCACTGTTTACAAACTGTAATGGCTCCACATTGCCTAGGAAAAAAAAAAGTCAAATTTTTGGTCCTTCTCAATCCAATCCTAACGTGCCTTCGAAGCCATAGTTCCCACCGTAGTTTCTCAGAGTTTGTTTGACAGGCATACTGTGATATTGACCTCTTAGCAAGCCTTCTTTCCCCCCCTCCTTATGACCACCGTTACCTTTGCTCACATGAATCCCTTGGATACGGATGCACTTCTTTGCCTACCCGTTTTTCAAGATATGGATCAGGTAGCACTTATTCCATGACCTGATGTTCACATTGTGATCAAATCCTCCTTTAAGCTCTGAATGTATTTTTTGACATTCCTCTTATTAGATTTATCACATCATAATAAAGTTAATTTGTGTTTTTTCCTTTATTATGCTATGAGTATTTATCTCTTTTACTGTTTTACCTTCAGTGCTCCAAACAAACTAGGTCAATTTCTCTTTTATATTCTGTTGTGACATCACATATTTCTTTACAATATTTGTCACGATTGCAATTTTATAGTTGTTTGTGTGACTTTTGGATTAATTTATTTCTTCTTTACTAGATCAGAAGCCTAAAAGGGCCAGGATCAAGACGAATTTTGCTTACCAGTGTATCCCTCATGCCTTACAGAGTCCCTGATACATAATAAGTGCTAAAAAATCATCATTGAATAGATGGGTAAAATTTTGTTGAATGAATGAACGAATGAATGAATGTTATTCTCCTTCAGGAATATTAGTAGTTTAAAAAGAGGAGCCAAGAGAAGATAATACTTCCTTCTGTTGGAGATAACTAGTAATGCCAGTAACAGTGAAATTTCAGGGTGAGAGGTATTTAAAAACAACGTTTAAATTTCAGTCTTAAACAGAAGTTGAAGAAACCACGCAAAGAACTTTATTGCCCCTAGAACCACTTGAGCGTAAGTTGCAAACATAGTGCTCATTCATCCCCCTACCCTTTAGAGTATACTTGACGTAAAAGAGGACATTCTTCTGTATAACTAGAATACAACTTCCAACATCAGGAAACATTAATAAATGACTGCCATTTAATCCACAGGCCCCATTCACGTTTTGTCAATTGTTGCATTAATGTCCTTTATAGTAAGTGGATCTAATCTTGGATCACATGTTACATTTGGTTGTGATGTCCCTTTAGTCTCCTTTTATTTAACTGAATAAGTTTGTTAGCTTGACTTATAAAACAGGTCCCTATAGTATGTAGACCTCCATTTGTACTCTTGCTCTGGCCCTGCAAATGTTACTGGTGGGGCTTTCTCAGATCTCCCTGTCTACCCCACTACTTGTGTGATCCCCTAAATTTATCATTATCTTGAACTGTAGAGACAACTCAGAGATTATTTTCAAATTCTGTGCATTGGAGAGGATTGGATGTGTTTGTCCCTGTAGTAGCCATTGGCATCTGCTTCATCATCACACAACCTTGTATACTATCAGGGGACTCCTGTGTGCAGTATCTTCTTTTGGTTAAGGTCTGTTGGTAGTTGACAGTCCAAGCCAGGCTCTAACTAACAAGGTTAATACACTTCAAAAATGAATCTGCTCTTTTAGAGTTGCCCAGCTTATTGTTTAATTATCTCCTCACAGGTTGGTGTTGACCTATAACACAATGGTGTGTTTGTGCCACTGGCTTCTCCAGAGTTCCTGTGGCATCTCAATTTGAATAGTGCAGGGTGCAAGTGTTTCTGGGAAAGGAAGCTCTTCCCCTTCCAGAATGGCACTAGCTGATGTTAAAGAACTGCCTCCACTCTACCTTCCTTCTCACGGCCACTTTGATCACATGCATTTTTCTTTTCTTATCACAAAAGTGATACATGTATATAGGAGGGAAAAAAATATGCAAAGAGAAGAAAATAACAACACCAGCGATCCTACCAGGCAGAGACAGTCTCTGATAACATATCAGTTTATAGCTTTAGAATCACCTGGGGAGCTTTTAAGGAATACCAGTGCCTGTACCTCTCTCCCAGAGATTCCGATTCCGGTGATCGAGAGTGGGCCTGGGCAGGGGTCGTTGGTTAAGGTCTAATGTGCAGGCGAAAACCACAGGTCTAGGCATTTAGTATACAAAATGTATGTTTTACCAAAATGGGTATTCTATAATACAGTTTTATAACCTGATTTTATCATTTAACAGTTTATTACAGACATCTTTCCATAAAAGGATGAGTTATCTAACCCATCTGTTCAATGACCTTACCGTATGATTTAACCTACTTAACCATTTTCTTGTGGTTGGATAGGCAGGAAGTTTTCACCCAGGCCAGGGGACAGAGCAGGGATGATGGGGTTTGAGGGTGGGGATGGAAGCAGAAAATGCATCAGAAAGCTCACTGGTGCCAAGAAAACTGAAGCACACTTAGTTTGGGTTATGACAGATGAAACAAAGACTGGAATTCTCTCACTATAAAGCTATGATTTTCAGTGGGACAGTCTCTAAATAATTGCTAGTGAGCCATAGACACAACTGGAAATTCTCTCAGCTACTTATTTCTCATTCATTCATTGATTCTTTCAGTCAACACATACAGAACACTGCTTAGGGTCTACTACTAGAGATACAAAGATGGATAAGATTTTGTTCTTCAACTCAAGGAGTTTATAATCTAAGAAGAGCTGAGGCAGATATACACATAGTGACATGCATATTTATTGAGCACGTACTCTGTTCCAGGTATTCTTCTAGTCACGTTAAGTCAATTTCCTCAGTTAATGTTCGCCACTACCTGATGAAATCAGTAGTGTTATTACCCCATTGTACAGATGACGAGACTGAGGCCTAGAGAGGTTACTTTGTCCAAGGTCATATAGCCAAGGATGTCTGGCTCCAGAGTCCAAGCTCTTAACCTCTGTACCCTGCTACATCAATGAATATGCCAAAGGACTGTATGTACCATAATAAGGTTCATAAAGGAGGAAGTGGTGAACTCTAATGTGAGGAGAAAGGAGGAGGAGTTTCAGGAAAGACTTTGGACTCAGACAAATTATTTTATTTTATAAGGAAGAATACCATAAGGAGGGAGGATATGTAGATACTTGCCATACATATCCATAGTGCTGTTTGTTGGGAATTTTTTATTTCCTCTCTATGTCTACTATGTCTGCATAGCCCATGGGAGCTGCAGGAAGACCAGTCGAGTTAGCCTGGTAGCCAGTAGAGTGTGGATGGATCCACTGATACATCAGTCCCAGGTGGGACAATGGAGACCCCAGGCTGAGAAGGATGGAACATCTGCAATGGGAGAAAGGCCAAGCTTGCACCTTTTGAGTAGGTGCAGATAAAAGTATGCACAGAGGAAAGGGGGTAGCATCACTTCAAAGTCCTTCTCCTAAGGGGAGGCCACTGAACCAAGAACTGAGAAGATAAGACTCAAGAGAAAATCTAACTTATTGTGAGATCTGAGGGAACTGCTCAAGGAGTTCTGATCAGTAGATTTATCTAGAGAGATATCCCAGAATGCCTACTGCTACAACCCACATTGCTATAGGTGCCCTGGCTGGCTGGAAGAGGATGGTGGTTAAAATCTACTGGACTTGTCAAGCAGAAGTAAGCACAGAAATAGATCTTGTCAATAGGGGGCAGAAAATCGCATGGTGAGAATTAGAAAGCAGACCACCCCTGGAGAATGTTAAAAAAGTTCTTATATACACTGATAATCTTCTTTAACAGAGTGGATCCTGGCCTTGGTTCTGTGAACATCTAGATGGGTTTCTTTATACAAGTATGAAAGTGGGAACTGTAGAGATATGAATTTCTCTGTTAAGATGCTTTGCATCAAAGGAAAAATGAGATCTTGCCCCAAATGGGCTTAAAGATTACAGAAAGTTTGGCTCATAAGAGCAAGTCTAACAGTAGAAGGACTTCAGGGTTGGTTGATTCAGCACTCAAGGAACCTGGCTGTATTAATCAGTGTAAGACATGTCATGTGCTATGTCTTAGTCTACTTGCTCTGCCGTAACAAAATACCATAAACTGAGTGGCTTAAAATCTGGAGCTTAGGAGTCCAAGATGAGGGTGCTAGCATGGCCAGGTTCTTTTGAGGGCTCTCTTTTGCGTTGCAGACTGCCAACTTCTTGTTATACCTTTACGAGGCTGAAAGAGAGAGAAATAGCTCTCTGGCCTCTTCTTATAAGGACACTAATGGTATATTCATGAGGGCTTCACCCTCATGACCTAATTACCTTGCCAAGGTCTTACCTTGAATACCATGACACTGGAGATTAGATTTCAACATATGAATTTGGGGAGGACACAAACATTCAGTCTATAATGTGCTACAGCAAACTAGTCCTGAGATCTCAATGGCTTCACACAATACAGCAGTACTGCTCATTTGTGTATCATTCTATGGAAATGGAGACTTCTTCTATCTCCAAGGACCTTGCCTACTTTTATGCTGTAGCCCTGCCATCTTGAACATGGCTTCAGAATCATCTGCAGGCACAATCCAGCCTACAGATGGAGAAAGCAAGAATGTGGAGGATCAAGCAGGATGTTTCAGAGTCCAGGCCTAGAAGCTGTAAACATAATTTCCATCCATAATCCACTGGTCAGGGCTCAATTTTGTGGCACTGCCTGATTTCAGGGGAGGCTATTAACTGAGGTTTGCCGGGTGCCCAGGAGGAAAATAAAATGAGTTTGGGGAGCTTACTGTATTATCTCTATCTCATGAGTTCACCTTCCTTCTCCTCTGGTAGCAAGATGGCTCCATCACTTCCAGGTGTCACATCTAATCACCATGGCTGAGGGAAGAAAAGAAACCGTCTCTTTTTTTGGTTGTCTCCTTTGAATGAGGACGCTTTTTCCAGAAGCCCCACAGCAGACCATCCCTCACTTCTAATTGACCGTCAGTTGCTGCGCCTACTTGCACATATCACTGGAAGGGGAATGGGATTCCTCTTTGACATGCCTGCTGTTGGAGCTGGGGAGGGAGGAAACGTCCTCTGAAGCACAGAGTTGCTTGTATACGTGGATTCCTAAAAATTTCAGGGTTCTGTTAGAATGCAGAAGAGGGAAATGTTGCTGCTTATATAAACATCAGTGTCTGGTGTGTTTATTCTGCATACTCCAGAGGGACTAGGTTGGCTTCTGTGGGAGGTGAGTGAGAGGGCGGTAAGGAGAAAGGTTGGTGAAATGGCAGGAGCTCTGATGGGACTGTTCTCCTGGTCCCCTGTCCTCTAATACATTCTTCCTTGCTCTCAGCATTGCTTTTGCAGAAACTGGCAAGGGACCGAATTTCTCATCTGGGTTGACAGAGGACACAGAACACATGCAGAAGCTGGGGATATAGGAGAGATGGAGAAGTGGTAGAAGACCTTGGGAGGGCAATGTAATTGTGGGTTAAAACCGAGTTAGTCTACATATCAGATGGAGAGAGGTCTCAGCAGCAGCCATACAGATAACAAGAGGACACCTGCAGATTGAGG
Source organism: Platanista minor (assembly GCA_004363435.1). Classification (NCBI taxonomy): domain Eukaryota; kingdom Metazoa; phylum Chordata; class Mammalia; order Artiodactyla; family Platanistidae; genus Platanista; species Platanista minor. The sequence continues at coordinate 45,477 of RJWK010007991.1, forward strand.
GATTTTTACCTGAAAGCACCATCACTCCAGAAACTGTAACACTAAGAAAAACACCTTTAGTCTGGGGGAGACTTAGGATTTGTGGAATTCTTTGAGGAGTTTAATGTGCCATTTACTACCAGGTACGTGTTGATTCTCCCTCACTGCTTTAATAAAATAAGACATGGAAGTGAAGAAATGCAAGGCTATCCAGGAGGGTGAGCTTCCAGAGATCTGGATGGGAGCTGGGGGCTAAGTTGAGTGTGGTTTACCCCCTAGGAACTAATGCAAAGATTTTCTTCTGTCAAGGAATTTTCAGTGATGAACATGCCCAATGGACATCCATTGAAGTGGTAACAAATCCAAAGTCCTAGTCAAACAGATGGCCCAAAGGCTTTGATGTGCCCATGGGTGACCCAAGCATGTTCCTTGGGAGGTACTGTGATGTAGAGAGTAAAAGTATGGCTTCTGAGTCAGAGAGTCCTGGGTTCCAAGTTCCAGTCTACTTCCAGCTGTTTGACCTTGTGTGGCTAATTTAACCTCTTTAATCTCAGTTTCTTTAACTGTGTCATATATCAGGGTCATGATGCAGTTTCTAAGAGGTAGTTAAAGTAAAAGTGCTTGACAGAGTTTCCTGGATGGTGAAAAGCGCTTAATAAAGGCTGATCTTGTTACTGTGATTTAGCTTATAACACAGCAGCTGTGGTGGTAGAAATTGAGATGCGCTTTGTGGATTACGTACGGGTGAACAAAAAGTCCACACACAGCACTGTGGACTCAAACCCCTTTTTAAGAACAGGCCACATTGTGACCTCTCTAGCATGGCTGGAAACCAAAATAGAGGGCATGGTGCCCTTCTTGGAAGGAGGAGCTCTGCTTTTAAAGATGCTTGACATTTTTGTGTGAGATTTTAATGAGCACACACGGTGACTGTGTCACCATGCATTTAGCTAGATGTATTTTTAAACAACTAAGAATTTCATTCAAGTAAAACTTCTCTACATGTGTAGATGAAAAGACTGATCTGCCCCTGATGCATTCATTATCTATCTGTCTACCTACCTACTTACCTACCTACCTGTCTATCTCTGTCCATCTGTCTGTCTGTCCATGCATCTGTCCATTTATCCATTCCTGGCACTGGGTAATGTCCATGGTTTATAAATGATAAAGAATTTCCTGTACTAAAGTAGCTTACAGGCTGTGAGGGAGAAATGCAAGTGTACTGCACATTAGGATTAAAGTATTCATGGGATGCTTGAAAGCAGCACAGAAGGGTACTCCTTCCAGATTGGCAGTCAGCCAAGAAGGCTTGGAGTGCTTGTAAGAGAAAGCTGTAGTCCCTTGCTCTTCAAAGCGTGATCCTTGAAGTTGGAGCCTCAACATCACCTGGGAGCTTGTAAGAAATGCAGAATCTTAGACCTCACTCTTGACCTTCTGAATCAGAACCTGCATTTTGACAAGACCCTCAAGCAATGTGATGCCCATTAAAGTTTGTAAAGGATTTCTATGGAGTTTACTGGTCAGGGGTAACATTGTAAATGGTCTGTCAGTAATGGTTAGATCCTTTATCTACTAGGGATGGCATGCCACTGAAAAGCTGTTGTTTAGGGAGTTGGTATGGTCAGATTTGTTCTTTGTTTTATTATCATTATTTATTTTATATGTTAGCATTTAATATATTTCTTTTTTCTTTTTCTTTTTTAATTGAAGTATAGCTGACATACATTAGTTTCAGGTGTACAACACAGTGATTCAACATTTATATACGTTACAAATTGATCACCACAATGAGTCTAGTAACCATCTGCCACCATACAAAGTTATTACAATATTATTGACTATATTTCCTATGCTGCATATTACATCCTTGTGACCTATTTATTTTATAACATAAAGTTTGTACCTCTTAATCTCCCTCACCTATTTTGCCCTCATGCCCCTCCCTCTCGTGACCACCATTGTGTTCTCTGTATCTGTGAGTCTGTTTTGTTTTGTTGGTTGGTTGGTTTTGTTTTTTAGATTCTACATATAAGTGAAACCGTATAGTATCAGTCTTTCTCTGACTGACTTATTTCTCTTAACATAGTATATACTCTAGGTCCATCCATGTTGTTGCACATGGTAATATTTCATTCTTTTTTATGGCTGAAAAATATTCCATCGTATATACCACGTCTTCTTTATCCGTTCATTTATCTATGGACCTACAGGTTGCTTCCATATCTTGCAGTTGTAAATAATGCTGCAGTAAACATAGGGGTGCCTCTTCCTTTTCAAATAAGTGTTTTTCTTTTCTTCAGATAAACGCCCAGAAGTAGAATTCCTGTATAGTATGGTAGTTCTATTTTTAATTTTTTGAGAAACCTTCACACTGTTTTCCATAGTGGCTGCATATATTTATATTCTGCATATATTTACATTCCCACCAACAGTGCACAAAGGTTTCCTTTTCTCCACATACTTGCTAACACTTATATGTTGTCTTTTTGATAATAGCCATTCTGATAGATGTAAGGTATTGATTAGTATCTCACTGTGGTTTTGAATTGCAGTTTCCTGATGGTTAGTGATGTTGACCCTCTTTTTCACGTGTCTTTTAGACACGTGAATGTCTTCCTTGGAAAAATGTCTGTTCAGGTCCTCTGCCCTCTTTGTAATAGAATTTTTGTTTTTTGATGTTGAGTTATATGAGTTCTTTATATATTTTGGATATTAACCCCTTATTTTATTTATTTTTTTTTACATCTTTTTTGGAGTATAATTGCTTTACAATGCTGTTAGTTTCTGCTTTATAACAAAGTGAATCAATTATACATATACATGTTCCCATATCTCCTCCCTCTTGCGTCTCCCTCCTTCCCACCCTCCCCATCCCACCCATCCAGGTGATCACAAAGCACCGAGCTGATCTCCGTGTGCTACGCGGCTGTTTCCCACTAGCTAGCTATTTTACGTTTGGTAGTGTATATATGTCCGTGCCACTCTCTCACTTTGTCACAGCTTACCCCTCCCCCTCCCCACATCCTCAAGTCCATTCTTTAGTAGGTCTGTGTCTTTATTCCCGTCTTGCCCCTAGTTTCTTCACAACATTTCTTTTTTTCTTAGATTCCATATATGTGTGTTAGCATACGGTATT